>PVKC010039421.1:0-12550 GCA_004027635.1 Crocidura indochinensis | reverse complement strand
GGGAGACACAATGAGGTCACGGGTATGAGACCTGGGAGACAGAATGAGGTCACGTTTCGAGGCATGAAAGAGACAATGAGGTCACGGGTACGAGGTCTGGGAGACAGAATGAGGTCACAGTTCGAGGCCTCAGAGACAGAATGAGGTCACGGATTCGAGGCCTCAGAGACAGAATGAGGTCACGGATTCGAGGCCTCAGAGACAGAATGAGGTCATGGGGTCAAGACCTGAAAGACTGAATGAGGTCACGGGTTTGAGGCCTGGGACACAGAATGAGGTCACTGGGTCAAGACCTGGGAGACAGAATGAGGTCATGGGTTTGAGGCAGAGAGACAGAATGTGGTCACGGGTTCAAGGCCTGGGGAGACAGAGTGAGGTCACAGGGTCGAGGCCTGAGAGACAGAGTGAGGTCATGGATCCGAGGCCTGGAGAGACAAATGAGGTCATGGGTTTGAGGCCTGAGGAGACAGAATGAGGGCATGGATTTGAGGCCTGAGAGACAGAATGTGGTCACGGGTTCGAGACCTGAGAGATAGAATGAGGTCATAGGGTCGAGGCCTAAGAGATAGAATGAGGTCACGGGTTCGAGGCCTGAGAGACAGAGTGAGGTCATGGGTTCAAGACATGAGAGACAGAATGAGGTCACAGGGTCGAGGTCATAAAGACAGAATGAGGTCACAGGGTTCGAGGCCTGGGGAGACAGAGTTAGGTCACGGGGCCAAGGCCTGAGAGACAGAGTGAGGTCATGGGTCCGAGGCCTGGGGAGACAAATGAGGTCATGGGTTTGAGGCCTGGGGAGACACAATGAGGTCACGGGTTCGAGACCTGAGAGACAGAATGAGGTCACGGGGTCGAGGCCTGAGAGACAGAATGAGGTTACGGGTTTGAGGCCTGAGAGATAGAGTGAGGTCACAGGGTCGAGGCCTGAGAAACAGAGTGAGGTCAAGGGGTTGAGGAATGAGAGATAGAGTGAAGTCCCGGGTCTGAGGCCTGAGGGACAGAATGAGGTCACGGGTTTGAGGCCTGAGAGACAGAGTGAGGTCACAGTTTCGAGGCCTGGGGAGACACAATGAGGTCACAGGTATGAGCCTGGGAGACAGAATGAGGTCAGGGTTCGAAGCCTGTGAGACAGAATGAGGTCACAGTTTCGAAGCCTGGGGAGACACAATGAGGTCACGGGTACGAGGCCTGAGAGACACAATGAGGTCACTGGTCCAAGGTCTGGGGAGAGAAACGAGGTCACAGGTTTGAGGCCTGGGAGACACAATGAGGTCATGGGTTCGAGGCCTGAGAGACAGAATGAGGTCACGGGGTCGAGGCGTGAGCGACAGAATGAGTTCACAGGTCTGAGGCCTGAGAGACAGAGTGAAGTCAAGGGTCCGAGGCCTGAGGGACAAAATGAGGTCATGGGTTCAAGGTCTGAAAGACAGACTGAGGTCACAGGTTCAAGGCCTGAGGAGACAGAATGAGTTCTTGGATTCAAAGCCTTGGGAGACACAATGAGGTCACAGGTTTGAGGCCTGAGAGACTGAATGAAGTCATGGGTTCAAGGCCTGGGAGACAGAATGAGGTCACAGTTCGATGCCTGAGAGACAGAATGAGGTCACGGGTTTGAGGCCTGAGAGACAGAATGAGGTCACGGGTTTGAGACCTGAGAGACAGACTTGAGGTCACGGGTTCGAGGCCTGGGAGACACAATGAGGTCACGGGTATGAGGCCTGGGAGACAGAATGAGGTCACGGTTCGAGGTCTGGGGAGACAGAATGAGTTCATGGGTTTGAAGCCTGGGGAGACACAATGAGGTCACGGGTTCGAGACCTCAGACACAGAATGAGGTCACGGTTCGAGGCCTGAGAGACAGAATGAGGTCACGAGTTCGAGACCTGGGAGACAGAATGAGGTCACAGGTTCGAGGCCTCAGAGACAGAACGAGGTCACGGTTCGAAGCCTGGGAGACAGAATGAGGTTACAGGTACGAGGTCTGGGAGACAGATTGAGGTCTCGGTTCGAGGCCTGAGGAGACAGAATGAGATCATGGGGTCAAGCCTGAGAGACAGAATGAGGTCACGGGTTGGAGGCCTGAGAGACAGAAGGAGGTCACGATGTTCGATGCCGGGGGAGACAGAATGAGGTCACTGGTCGAGGATGTGGAGACAGAATGAGGTCATGGGGTCAAGGACTTAGAGACACGGGTTACTCCTAGTTAAGCGCTCAGAAATTACCCTGGCTTGGGGGGACCATATGGGATGTCAGAGGATCAAACCGTGGTCCTTCCTTGGCCATCGCTTGCAAGGCAGACACTTTACCTCTAATGCCACCTCACCGGCCCTTCTCTCTAATATTTCTGACCCTAACTCAGGAATCCATGCTGGTAATGTTCTCATCCTAATATATTAGGATAATAGAATATATATCCTATAATAGGATTATATGATATGTAGCATATATGATCTATATCTTTGGCTATCCACTGTCACAAGGCAGGATGATCCAGTCTCTCCCTCCCTCCCTCTCTCTTTCTCTCTCCTTTTTCTCCCTTTCCCATGAATCAGCAAGGGTCTTGTTGTATTTCTAGCGAGTGAACTCACCAGGTTCAAGCTCACACAAGCCACCGAGAGAAAAAGTGTGGTTCCCTAGAAAGAACCACAGTTGGCCCAAATGGGGGTGGATTTCATGTGTGTGTGTGTGTCTAAATGTCTGCCTAGTCTCTCTCTCCTCTCTCTCTCCTTTTTCTCCCTTTCACATGAATCAGCAAGGGTCTTGCTGTATTTCTAGCGAGTGAACTCACCAGGTTCAAGCTCACACAAGCCACCGAGAGAAAGTGTGGTTCCCTAGAAAGAACCACAGTTGGCCCAAATGGGGGTGGATTTCATGTGTGTGTGTGTCTGAATGTCTGCCTAGTCTCTCTCTCTCCTCTCTCTCTCTCTCTCTCTCTCTCTCCTTTTTCTCCCTTTCACATGAATCAGCAAGGGTCTTGCTGTATTTCTAGCGGGTGAACTCACCGGGTTCAAGCTCACACAAGACACCGAGGGACATAAAAAGCATGGTTCCCTAGAAAGAACCAGTCGGCCCAAACGGGGGTGAATTTCATATGTGTGTGGCTCTCTTTCTCTCTCCCCTCCATTTCCCATGAATTGGGGACTCCAACCAGGGCTGCAGAGAGTAGTCCAGCAGCAACAAAGTACCCCCACCCTCTCCCAAGTTTGAGTGTCAGACTACTGATGAAAAAAAAAGTTCTCCCTTGAACGTGGTTTGTGATTGATTCCATAAACGTAGCTTAAAGATTTGGGGTGAAGACAAAGATTTCTGAAGGCGGGGCTCACTCACCTGGAACACTTTGGACTAAATGCTGGGGTTGGGGGTTATTGTCCTAATCCTCTGTAGCTGTCAATGTTTTCTTTGCGTTTGACCATAGAATGACAGACATGGTTGATTCATGTCCCATAACCCCGTGAGGAGTCACTGATTTTATGTGATGACTTCTGTAAGTCAGTTAGGTGTATGACCACACGTTTTATGACTGCCTCAAAGGATAGCAGAGTACACACACACACACACACACACATGCTTGCATCCTCACCCCATACCCCATCCTGCCCTGAACTCTAAGTCCCCTAAACCCTAACCTAACCCAAACCCTACCCCTAAACCCTAACCCCAACCCTAACCCCTAACCCCCAACCCTAACCCCTAACCCTAACCAGGTAATGCTCAGGTGTTTCTCTTGGTTCTGTGCTCAGAAACTGCTCTTGGCAGGTGGACAATATGTGATGACAGGATTCAAACCACTGCCCTTTATCCTGTGCTATCTCTGCCACATCTTTTTTTTTTTTGTAATCCCTCTAATCTTAACTTTTTTTTTTTTGATTTTTTGGGCCACCCCCGGCGGTGCTCAGGGGTTACTCCTGGCTGTCTGCTCAGAAATAGCTCCTGGCAGGGACGGGGGACCATAAGAGACACCAGGATTCGAACCAACCACCTTTGATCCTGGATCGGCTGCTTGCAAGGCAAATACCGCTGTGCTCTCTCTCCGGGCCCCTAATCTTAACCTCTAACTGCATATTTCTCCCTCACCATGTAGCCCTAAGTTAACCCTATCTGCACTATTAACCCTTTTCACCCCCACGTACTCGACCGGTTAGGAACTAACAGGAACTCTTGGCCTTCTAGATGTTTTCTAGAATGACTTCATCTTTTATTACTTTCTGAAATGTGCTAGTAATCAATTTGGTGACTTATCTTAATACAAGGATATCCGGCACTGTTTCTGTGTAAAGCTGGATATATTTTGTCCATTCTATTCCCTTGTGTTTTAAGGGGGTGAAGGAGATATTAATATCAGAACTAAATAGTTGTGTATTTTATTTTGCAGTAAACTAAGTACGGAAGGAACAAAATGCCAGAACTCTTTGTCGGGCACCTTCCTATATACACTATATTTTGTTGGTTGCGTTTCTTCTCTGTGGATCCTGATGTAAGTTTTTTTTCAATTTCCTTTTCTTCATACATTGGTCTTCTAAAATGTGCTTCCTCTTGTATGTGATGTGATGCGAAATCTGGCAGAAGCCTTACCCACACTTCCAAACATGGAGTCTCTACCAGTGTTTCCTCTGGTGTGTGATGAGTCTTGACCTCCAATCAAAGCCTCACCCACTCTATGCAAACATAGGGCTGTTCCCCTTTGTCTATCTGGTTTGTGTTACTTGATCTGGGTACAATCCCTGAAAATATGGGTCTCTTGCCTGTCTCATCTGGTGTATTATCAGATGTATTGCCACTAAAACCTTGACTACACAACCTGAACAGAGCTACTCTCTTGTGTGACCTCTAAATGAAGCCTTACCTACATTCTCTGTAAATGTAGAGCTTCTCTGGTGTGTGATGTGACCTCTGACCAAAGCCTCGTCCAAACACTCCAGAAACATAAGGCTTCTCTGTGTGCCCTCTGGTATGTGACTTGACCTTTCACTGAAGCCAAGCCCTACAAACATAAGGCTTCTCCCCTCCCCTGTGTGCATTCTCTGGTGTCTGACGAGACTTAACTTCCAACCAAAGTCCCGCCCACAGTCCCTGCAAACATAGGGCTTCTTCTTCCGTGTGTGTGCCGTCTGGTCTGGTGTGAAGTAAGATGTGACCTTCGAGCAAAGCCTCGCCCACACTCTCTGCAAATATAGGGCTTCTCCCCTGTGTGTGTCCTCTGGTGTGCAGTAAGATGTGGCCTTCGAGCAAAGCCTCGCCCACACTCTTTGCAAACATAGGGTTTCTCCCCCGTGTGTGTCCTCTGGTGTGTGATGAGACTTTTACTCCAAGTAAATCCTTGTCCACACTCCCTGCAAATATAGGGTTTCTCCCCTGTGTGTGTCCTCTGGTGTTTGGTGAGATTTGACTTCAGATTGAAGCCTCGCCCACACTCTCTGCAAGCATAGGGCTTCTCCCCCGTGTGTGTCCTCTGGTGAGTGATGAGATGTGACTTTTGACTAAAGCTTCGTCCACACTCCCTGCAAACATGGGGCTTCTCCCCTGTGTGTGTTGTCTGGTGTCTGATGAGATTTGATTTCACACTGAAGCCTTGACCACACTCCCTGCAAACATGGGGTTTCTCCCCTGTGTGAGTCATTTGATGTGCGATGAGATTTGATCCATCACAGAAGCCTTGCCCAAGCCTTACATACTTGTCTCTTAAAGTTATTGGCAAGTCTATCCCTGGAACTACTCCAACTTTGTCCTTTGGATTTTCTTTCAGGTCTGTGTTAATGTCTTCCTTCATAGTCATCTGTTTACTAGAGCTATCTATTTGACCACTAAATAGTTTAGAAGAGGCTGTTGAAATTCTTCTATGCTTCATACCATTAGTCGAATGTATAGAGCTTTCTTTGTGCTTTTGACTTTCAAGTATGCCATTCTTTGGTTTGTCATATGGATCAGAATGCTGACTCCATCTATTCTCATCATGTGGATAGGAATTCTCTGATTGAGGATGCTTTCTTGCAGATGTTCCCAGGAGGATCCAAGAGGGATGACTTTGTTTCATGTGACGACTGAGAAAGTTATGACTGGAGAAGGTGAGAGAGCAAAAGGGACAAAGATGGATTTCTGGCTTGAGTTCAGCTGAAAGAGAAAGATTTTAGTCAGAGTAGATGCTGACAAGGCTGTCTGAACCATAGCTCTATCTTTTGCTAAAGTCTATTCTCCTAGCTTTCCTTATTTTGTTGGTTTTTCTGCTTGGTTGGATTTTGTGGCCACATCTGGAGGTACCCAGACTTGTTTCTGCTCTGGGATCACTTCTGGCAGGCTTGAAGAACTGTATGGAATGCTGTACTATACCTCTGGCCCCTAAATTGTGTTTTGTCATTCTATTTGCATTCACTAAATCTTGCAAAATTCAAAAAGTAAGTATCCAGAAACTTTTTTTTGTGTGTGTGCCAAATATCAGGATACTCAGGAATTACTCTGTGTTTTCACGCAGAAAGTACTATGCACTAGCTGGGGAAGATCATATAGGATGCCAAGGGCTGAATCTGGGTTGCTGCATGAAAGGCAAACATCCTACCCACTGTGCAATTGCTTCGAATTCCTGGAACTTTTGGACTAATGTTTAGTGACTTTTCGGGTTAGGTAATAATACCCAGAATAATAGACAGACTAAACAGAGAGCTAGCAGGACAAGTCCATGATATGAATCTTGCCATAGGAGTAGTAAGTGCACTACTAGCATGACAATGATTGTGTGAGAGAGAAACCCAATGCCAGTCTTAAACAGAAGTGGGGTATTGCAGGGGAGGGACATGGGGGACACTGGTGCCAGGAAAGTTGCACTGGTGAAGGGCAGTGTACAATTTATGACTAAAACTCAACTATGAATATTTCTATAAACATGGAGCTTAAATAAAAAGTATTAAAAAAAGAATTAGTTCAGGGTAGCCGGTTAGAAAAAAAGAATTAGTTGAATGAAACCTGGTTAAACTGGCAACATAGATAGAGTAAATACATGTTGTTTTCAGGTACTAAATAAGGGACGTGAAAAGGCAAAACAGGTTGTGACCACCACAGTGAAGAGCTTGACAAAATCTATATTAGCTATGTGCTGGGCTTGCTCATAAATAGTTTAAAATACAGACAAAAATATATTTCTGAGTGGGCCAGGAGAAACAGCAGGAGGGTGTTTGCCTTGAGGCAATTCTCAGCACCCCCAAGTCCACCAGGAGTAATTCCTGAAGCATGAGGCCAGGATTAACCCCAACTCAAAATATTTTGAGGGAACCTCAAAATAAAGGAGAGAAAATCACTTCCTTGGGGATATCAAAAACCCTATAATTATCTAAGGGCAAAGGTCAGAGTAAAGGAAAAAGACAGAGGGGCCTGAAAAGGGCACTCAAACATGAGGTGTGTAACCACACTGAGAGCACAAACAGGGAGTGAAGGAATCTCAGGATATGTTCTAAACATCCACAGACATGGAAAAAGAAAGAGCAAAGGCAAGAGAGCAAAGCTGCAGATTATTCTGGAACTCAGCATCAAGGGAATTGAAAGGGAGTAAGAGAATTCACGCACCAATGCTCTGGGAGTCCCAAGGCCCAAGCCCAGGGCCCTCAATTCACACAGGCCCATGACAATCCATATCCAAACCAAATCCTGAGCACAGTAGGCTCTTTCTAAACTCACCGGCGAACAGGCTTTGTGGCAGCCTCCCCAGGACTCCTCCTTCTAACCAGGTGATTAGCGCAGGCTTCACACCAAAATACTCTGCCACAGAAGGACAATCTTGGGTTAGAGACAATGAAGGGCACAGCAGTCCATGCATGAGTCTGGATCCCTAATGAAAATGACCAAATCGTAGAACAAATGAAGAACAGAATTGTTGCTCTCCATATGCATGTTGGTTATCAAAGAGATGAGAGTAGATTAAAATAAAAGAGTCTAATTGAGGGGGATAATACAGTGGAGCCCCCAACACTTCCCTAAGTCCCTCAGGGAGTGAGCAATGAGTGAAAAGCCAAGAGAAAACCAAGAACCGTCAAAGCCCAAAGTTGTCTTAAAAAGAGGAGGCTGGAGGCTGCTGCTGGTCCTGATCTCCCTACAATCCTGTACCATTTCAGGATTTTGGTCTGTGTCTGAGTGGAGACAGGGACCCGGTCCCTCCCATCAACCCCCCTTTTCCAAAACTACAAGGATGTTAGTGCATTTGCATAAGGACACTTCAATATATACCATATATTTCCAAGCTTATTGGACACCTAGCACTTCTTTTTCCTAGAAAATATATATCTCAGGGCCAGAGAGATAGCATGGAGGTAAGGCGTTTGCCTTTCATGCAGAAGGACGGTGGTTCGAATCCTGGCATCCAAAAAAAAAAAAAAGAAAGAAAATATATACCTTAAAATTCAGTTGAACAAACCAATGAATTAGTTTGCAGTATTTTTTTTTATCATACTCAGATAACCTCGCTAGTTTTGGAAAATAAATTCTAGCCACTTTTTATACAATCCATTCAATAGATCACTTTCTTAAACAACCTGAAACTGCAGCATTCCGACCCACCAAATGTAAAGAACAATGGGCAAAGTAAAACACCCGCAGTTGGGATTTGAAGAGAAATCCTGACAAATTTCCAAATCCATCATAACACCTGAGCCTTATAGATAAGGACCTAAAATCAACACTTAATGTTTCAGCAACAGAAATCAAGAAGTCACTAGCTGACAAACATAAGATATCTGTACATAAACAATTCAACCAATTCAAAGAATAACTCTTTCAGAAGATGACAGATTCCATACAAATGAAACTGAAGGAAATAAAAATCATGTTAGCAAGCCACAATACCATATATAGCACTGAATAATTGTACAAAGTTGAATAAAATGCAAGCCAGCATAAATACAGAAGTCAAAAAAGAAAGGACAGCCAAATCACTGAAAGAAATGTAAGGTACTTATTGAATAAAGACAAAAGAAATGAGCTCTGAATAAGAATACCAGTGGGAGGAAAAAGTAAAAGAACAACAGAAATTTCAACTCTCTGGAAAGAGGCTGCTATACAAATCAGAGATAAAAAAGTGCCGATGAAATATACCCCAATAGAAAAGCAGCAAGGCAGATAGTAAGCCAAATGGGGAAAAAAAAACCCACAGAGATGGACTCTTTAAAGCAGTAAAGGAGGAAGAACCTTAAGTATAAAGAAAATATGAAACTCAAACCAGATCTCCCATTTAAAACCACCCAGGCAAAAGGAGTAGAATGACATATTCAAAGTATTAATGAAAGCAACTTTCAACCTAGAGTCTACTACTGAGCAAACTCATTTACGTGGGAGGGAGGGTTACGAACATTCTCGGACAAAATAGAACTTGCATTATTTAGGCTAACAACCGACTCTAAATGAACTACTCAAAGAACAATTACATAAACCAAATACCCAATTGTAACAGCAACAACCCTACACAACATAATGGCACAAGTGCCCTTTCTGTCAATAGTTTCATTAAATGTCAATCGACTCAGGCCGGAGAGATAGCATGAAGGTAGTGTGTTTGCCTTGCATGTAGAAGGATGGTGGTTTGAATCCCAGCATCCCATATGGTCCTCCAAGCCTGCCAGGAGTGATTTCTGAGCGCAAAGCCAGGAGTAACCCTGAGCGCTGCCGAGTGTGACCCAAAACAAAACAAACAAAGTGTCAATGGACTCAACTCTCCCAGCAAAAGGCACAGAGTAGCAGCTCAGATCAGGAAACAAACCCAGCCGCCTGCTGCCTGAGGTTTCAAAGTTCAGGACAGACATAGATTTAGAATAAAAGGATGGGAAATAATTATACAAGCTACTGAAAAACAAACAAAAGCTGGGACATCCATGCTTACTTCAGATGAAATTTCATTCAACCTCAATAAAGTACTTAGAGACAAAGATAGACACTACTTATTGACCAGGGGAAGAAAAGACCAAGTACTAACCCTAATGAACATTATGCACCAAATGTAGTGAAATATGTAAGGCTTTTAGTCACAAACCTAGAGAAACATAGATGGAAACATGATAATAGTGGGAGATTTCAACACACTATTATCTCTGCTAGACAGATCCACTAGTTGAAACACTAGCAAAGACATAAGAACTCTGAATGAGAAATTAGAAGTCTCACTTATGGATTTATACATGACCTTTCCTCAAAAAGCTGAATACACATTCTTCTCAAGTACACATGAAACCTTTTCCAGGAGAGACATTTTAGGATACAAGTCTAACAAACATAAACTCACAAATAAAAAAATTATACCAAGCACCGTATCAGACCATGATGTGAGAGATCAAGATTGATTGTAAAAAGATGATGTGGAGAAAATTTAACACCTGGAAATTAAACAGCATGCTGCTCAAAGAAAGCTGGATCAAAGAGGAAATGAAGGAATAAAGAGATTCCTTGAGATGAATGATAATGAAGAAAAAAACTGACTAAATCTATGGGACAAAGCTAAAGCAGTAATTAGGGGAAACTCATAGCAATAGGAGCCTACATGAAGAAAGAAAATGTCTGGACAACCAACAGCAAAGGAACCCAAACTCAAGCAGAAGAAAAGAAACAAACTCAAAGCAGGGGATGGAGAGATTGCCTGGAGGTTTGCCTTGCATGCAGAAGGATGGTGGTTCGAATCCTGGCATCCCATATGGTCCTTGGAGCCTGTCAGGAGTGATTTCAGAGCATAGAGCCAGGAGTAACCCTGAGTGCTGCTGGGTGTGACCGAAAACAAAACAAACAAACAAAAGCAAAGGGGCCGGAGAGATAGCACAGAGGTAGGGTGTTTGCCTTGCAAGCAGCCGATCCAGGATGGAAGGTGGTTTGAATCCCAGAATCCCATATGGTCCCCCGAGCCTGTCAAGAGCTATTTCTGAGCATAGAGCCATATACCACATCAGTAAAAGGAAGGATAAAAATCATGTGATCATATCTATCATTGCAGAGAGAGCATTTGACAAAATCCAACAACCATTCATGAAGAAAACCCTCAACAAAACAAGTGTGGAAGGAACCTTCCTAAGACAGTGTTGAGTCTGGAAAAGAGGTGACCTTTGATTTGGGAGTGTAACCACTTTTTTTTGGGGGGGGGGGTTGGTTTTTGGGTCACACCCAGCAGCGCTCAGGGGCTACTCCTAGCTCTATGCTCAGAAATCACTCCTGGCAGGTTTGGTGGACCATATGGGATACCGTGATTTGAACCATCGTCCTTCTGCATACAAGGCAATGCCCTACCTCCATTCTATTTCTCCAGCCCCTAGTTTTGAGTTTTTATTTCTTCATCACTACCCTGCTTCTTCAGACCTGTCTGCATGGGAGGTAGGTAGAATTATTACTCTTTTTGTTTTGTTTTGTTTTTTTGGTTTTTTCGGTTCACACCCATTTGATGTTCAGGGGTTACTCCTGGCTAAGTGCTCAGAAATTGCCCCTGGCTTGGGGGGACCATATGGGATGCTGAGGGAATTGAACCAAGGTTCTTCCTTGACTAGTGCTTGCAAGGCAGACACCTTACCTCTAGCGCCACCTCGTGGGCCCCAGAATTATTACTCTTAACACTGGAAATTCTATTTTGTAACTGGCCTCCAATAAGAGATCCAGGACCCAGGGACCCGAGAACACCACAATGATGGTGCCTTGACCCTCTGGTGAATAATCACTACGATGGCCTCCTTTAATTGAATTGAGTGCACAATGCCCATCACCAGAACATCGGTGGACATTACCCATGTTCTGAATGTGTTAGAGACCCTTTCAAGCAGAAGCAGGCAGTGAAGGGGAAAGAGCTGAAGACTTTGATTAGCATCCCAGAAACTGAGAAACTACCACCTTTCTTCTACCAAAGATGTTTCGTGTGAGGACCTGGGCCCACCCAAGGTCACTGATGGTGTAGAAGCCAAAGAAAAAGCTCCATTTGAGGGAGACATTAATGATAGCAGGGAGATGAGCGGGTCCACCACCCAGATCCCAGGTCAGAAACCGAAGGCTTTTCCATCCCAGATGACCTCATCAGCCTACTACAGAAGAAGATGGAGAATCCAAGCCCAGCAGAAGACCATACTCGGGAGAAACTGCTTTCAGAACCTCTGCAACTTTGTTATTTCCTATTTGCATCGTTCATTGTATTGCTGATTAAACTGTGTTCTACCTGTATAGATTCTAATAGCTTCTGTTTTGTCTAGGTCCCCTGCAAATAGAAAAAATTGCATTCAACCATAGTGGTTTAGTATTAGTTTGCACAGTTCTAAAGAAATTTAAAATGTTAGTTGTTTTTTTGTTTTTTTTGGGGGGGTCACACCAGGCAGCACTCAGAGGTTACTCCTGACTCTATGCTCAGAAATTGTTCCCGGGGCCAGAGAGATAGCATGGAGGTAAGGTGTTTGCCTTTCATGCAGGACAGTGGTCCAAATCCCGTCATCCCATATGGTTCCCTGTGCCTGCCAGGGGCTATTTCTGACATAGAGCCAGGAGTAACCCTGAGCACTGCCGGGTGTGACCGAAAAACCAAAAAAAAAAAAAAAAAAAAAAAAAAAAAAAAAAAAAAAAA
>PVKC010039420.1:0-12551 GCA_004027635.1 Crocidura indochinensis | reverse complement strand
TCACTGGGATTGTTCTCATTCCTATGGCCTCCATATATACCGACAATGCTATATGTCATTGATCTTTGTTTGCACAGACACACTAAAATGGGAAAATAGTATACATACAGATCAGTTCTTATCTAATAGAGGTAAGAACACACCGATCCTAGTGCAATGGGACCTTATACCCTGAGCATTGATATAATGACCTGGCACAACCTTCAGAAGAATGGTCATCCTCCATTCATGCTGGACCCAGGCAAGCTATCTACGAAACATCCAAGGTTTTTTACAGCAACATCTGGAAGTAATCCTCTACCAGGGAAGACACTACCAAGGCTCTGACATCGACCTCCACAAAAGAGACTTCCGTTAACACTGAGATGACTTGACAACAACAATGACCTGCTCTACAGGACAAGATCCTCTCTACTGTACCGGAAGTGTGAGGTGAAATGAGAGGAGGCCCTGCACCATCCTGAGTACTATATGAGATATGCAGATTCCAGGATCTTTAGTACAGAAGCATGATACCAACAACAGAGACTATGTGAGGAATGGAGGTGTATTACCACTACAAGAGACTTGGATTGGACAAACTCTTTTGTCTGGAGCCCAGAGGTGGTCTTGTGCCAGGAATCCTCAGGGGTAGGGTCTCATTGTATTTAGGACAAGGTGTTTTTTTCTTTTCCCTTTTTTTTTCCAGGTCCCTCATATTTTGGTGGGCCTATGCAAACTCTTAACACCGTTTTTTACTCCATTCCCCTGACTAACCCTTAAGAAAAACAAACCACTGAAACTGTTGAGATTAAATTAAACTAATATACTTGTGCATGCATATATAAAAATGTACTTTGCTTTCAATGTTTAAGTTGTAACCTAAGTCTTATGTCTGTAGATTATATTATGTGCTGCTAAAAAATAGCATGTACTACAATCTGGATATTTGGGGGACAAAGTAATTGAACATGGGCTCTGTTTTGTTTTTCTTGTTTATTGTTGAAAGTTCAAGACTGAGATATCATCGATGGGACTACTGAGAATTCTGTTTATGCGTGATTGTCATTCCACTGTTACTTTAACCTTTACTCTTTCTTTGCATCTCTGTTCTCATAATAATAAAAAATTTAAAAAAAAGTCCTGAGAGGAAGACACTCTCAGGATTTGAAAATGGAATATTTTCAATATGGAAAATTCTTGCAAAGGATCATATAGAACCACACTGCACACAAATCAGAACATATGAGAAGAATTATGGAGAAAACCGCATTTCTGTCTCTGAATTGGGTCACAGGTCATTTGTGACATGAAAGTCAGTAAGTCGTAGGAACAAAACAAAGATCACCAGAAATTTGCTCAAGATTAGAGAACAATTTATAAGAAAGTACAAGAGACATAAAGAATGCAGCTGAGTCAAATCCTGAGAGGAAGAACTTCAAAAAAAGGAACATTCATGCAAAAGATCATATAAAACCTCAGTGCACTCAAATGAACATATGAGTAGAATTATGGAGAAAACCGCATTTCTGTCTCTGAATTGGGTCAAAGGTCATTTGTGACATGAAAGTCAGTAAGTCTTAGGAACAACACAAAGATCACCAGAAATTTGTAAAGATTAGAGAACGAATTAGAAGAAAGAAAAAGAGACATAAAGAATGCACCTGGGTCATCTCCTGAGAGAAAGAGATTCAGAAAAATGGAACATTCTTGCAAAGGATCATATAGAACCTCAGTGCACTCAAATCAGAACATATGAGTAGAATTATGGAGAACGCAGCATTTCTGTTTCTGAAATGGGTCAAAGGTCATTAGTGACATGAAAGACAGTAAGTCTTAGGAACAACACAAAGATCACTACAAATTTGTTCAAGATTAGTGAACGAATTAGAAGAAAGGACAAGAGACATAAAGAATGCAGGTGAGTCAAATCCTGAGAGGAAGACACTCAGAAAAATGGAATATTCTTGCAAAGGATCATATATAACCTCTGTGCACTCAAATCTGAACATATGAGTAGAATTATGGAAAAAAGCCGCATTTCTGTTTCTGAAATGGGTCAAAGGTCATTTGTGACCTGAAAGAGAGTAAGTCTTAGGAACAACACAAAGATCACTACAAATATGTTCAAGATTAGTGAACGAATTAGAAGAAAGATTAAGAGACATAAAGAATGCAGCTGAGTCAAATCCTGAGAGGAAGACATTCAGAAAAAAGGAACATTCTGGGAAAGGATCGTATAAACCTCAGTGCACTCAAATCAGAACATATGAGTAAAATTATGGAATAAAATGAGTTTTCCCTCAAAATTGGGTCAAAGTTCACTTGTAGCAATAAACTAAGTAAGTCTTAAGAAAAACACAAAGATCACTACAAATTTGTTCAAGATTTGTGAACGAATTAGAAGAAAGAACAAGAGACATAAAGAATGCGGCTGAGATAAATCCTGAGAGGAAGACGCTCAGAAAAATGGAACATTCTTGCAAAGGATCATATAGAACCTCAGTGCACTCAAATCAGAACATATGTTTAGAATTACGGAATAAAATGAATTTTCGTTTCTAAATTTGGTCAAAGGTCACTAGTAGCACTAAACTAAGTAAGTCTTAAGAAAAACACAAAGATCACTACAAATTTGGTCAAGATTAGTGAAGAATTAGAAGAAAGAACAAGAGTCATAAAGAATGCAGCTGAGTCAAATCCTGAGAGGAAGACCTTCAGAAAAATGGAACATTGGTGCAAAGGATCGTATAAAACCTCAGTACACTCAAATCAGAACATAGGAGTAGATATGGTGAAAACCGAATTTACACCTCTTAATTGGGTCATAGGTCATTTGTAAAATGAAAGTCAGTAAGTCTTAGGAAAAACACAAAGAACACTACACATTTGTTCTAGATTAGTGAAAGAAGTAGAAGAAAGAACAAGAGACATAAAGAATGCAGCTGAGTCAAATCCTAAGAGGAAGTCATTCAGAAAAATGGAACATTCTGGGAAAGGATCATGTAAACATCAGTGCACTCAAATCAGAACATATGAGTAGAATTGTGGAATAAAATGAATTTTCCTCTCTAGATTGGGTCAAATGTCACTTGTAGCAATAAACTATGTAAGTCTTAAGAAAAACACAAAGATCACTTCAAGTTTCTTCAAGATTAGAGAAAGAATTAGAAGAAAGAAAAAGAGACATAAAGAATGCAGCTGAGTCAAATCCTGACAGGAAGACATTCAGAAAAATGGAACATTCTATCAAAGGATCATATAGAACCACAGTGAACACAAAACAGAACACATGAGTAGAAATATCGAGAAAACTGAATTTAAGTCCTTGAGTTGGGTCAAATGTCATTTGTGACATGAAAGTCAGTTAGTCTTAGGAACAACACAAAGATCACAACAAATTTGTTCAAGATTAGTGAACGAATTAGAAGAAAGAACAAGAGACATAAAGAATGCAGCTGGGTCAAATCCTGATAGAAAGACTTTCAGAAAAATGGAACATTCTTGCAAAGGATCATATAGAACCTCAGTATACTCAAATCAGAACATATGAGTTGAATTATGGAGAAAGCCGCATTTCTGTATCTGAAATGGGTCAAAGGTCAATAGTGACATGAAAGACAGTAAGTCTTATGAACAACACAAAGATCACTACAAATATGTTCTAGATTAGTGAACGAATTAGAAGAAAGAAAAAGAGATAAATAATGCAGCTGAGTCAAATCCTGAGAGGAAGACATTCAGAAAAAAGTTACATTCTGGGAAAGGATCATATAAACCTCAGTGCACTCAAATCAGAACATATGAGTAGAATTATGGAACAAAATGAGTTTTCCCTCAAAATTGGGTCAAAGTTCACTTTTAGCAATAAACTAAGTAAGTCTTAAAAAAACACATAGATCACTACAAATTTGTTCAAGATTTGTGAACGAATTAGAACAAAGAACAAGAGACATAAAGAATGCAGCTGAGATAAATCCTGAGAGGACCACGTTCAGAAAAATGGAACATTCTTGCAAAGGATCATATAGAACCTCAGTGCACTCAAATCAGAACATATGAGTAGAATTATGGAGATAACCGCATTTCTGTCTCTGAATTAGTTCAAAGGTCATTGTTACAGGAAAGTAAGTATGTCTAAGGAACAACACAAAGATCACCACAAATTTGTTCTAGAATAGTGACCGAATGAAAAGAAAGAACAAGAGACATAAAAAATTAAGCTCATTCTAAACCTGATAGAAAGATATTCAGAAAAATGGAACATTCTTGCAAAGGATCATATAGAACCTCAGTGCACTCAAATCAGAACATATTAGTTGAATTATGGAAAAAACCGCATTTCTGTGTCTGAGTTCGGTCAAAGGTCATTTGTGACATGAAAGTCAGTAAGTCTTAGGAACAACACAGAGATCATTACAAATTTGTTCAAGATTTGTGAACGAATTAGAAGAAGAACAAGAGACATAAAGATTCAACTGAGTCAATTCCTCAGAGGAAGACATCAAAAAATGGAACATTCTTGAAAAGGATCATATAGAACCTCAGTGCACTCAAATCAGAACATATGAGTAGAATTATGGAGTAAACAGCATTTCTGTTTCTGATTTGGGTCAAAGGTCATTTGTGACATGAAAGTCTGTAAGTCTTAAGAAAAACACAAAGATCACTACACATTTGTTCAAGATTAGTGAACGAATTAGAAGAAAGAACAAGAGACATAAAGAATTCTGGTGGGTCAATCCTGGGAGGAAGACATTCAGCGTAATGGAACATTAAGGAAAGGATCATATAGAACCTCAGTGCACTAAAATCAGAACATATGTGTAGAATTATGGAATAAAATGATTTTTCCCTCTAAACTGGGTCAAAGGTCACTTTTATCAATCAACTAATTAAGTCTTAAGAACTATTTAAGTCTTAAGAAAACACAAAGATCACTACAAATGTGTTCAAGATTAGTGAAAGATTTAGAAGAAAGAACAAGAGACATAAAGAATGCAGCTGAGTCAAATCCTGAGAGAAGACATTCATAAAAATTCAACATTCTTGAAGGATCATATAGAACCTCTGTTGCACTCAAATCAGAACATATGAGTAGAATTATGGAGAAAACCGCATTTCTGTATCTGAATTGGGTCAAAGGTCATTTGTGACATGAAAGTCAGTAAGTGTTAGGAAAACACAAAGATCACCACAAATTTGTTCTACAGTAGTGAACGAATGAGAAGAAAAAACAAGAGACAAAAAAAATTAAGCTCAGTCAAAACCTGATAGAAAGATATTCAGAAAAATGGAACATTCTTGCAAAGGATCATATAGAACCTAAGTGCACTCAAATCAGAACATATTAGTTGAATTATGGAGAAAACCGCATTTCTGTGTCTGAGTTGGGTGAAAGGTCATTTGTAACATGAAAGTCAGTTAGTCTTAGGAAAAACACAAAGATCACTACACATTTGTTCAAGATTAGTGAACGAATTAGAAGAAAGAAAAAGAGACATAAAGAATGCAGCTATTCAAATCCTAAGAGGAAGACGTACAGAAAAATGGAACATTCTTGCAAAGGATCATATAGAACCTCAGTGCACTCTAATCAGAACATATGAGAAGAATTATGGAGAAAACCACATTTCTGTCTCTGAATTGGGTCAAAGGTCATTTGTGACATGAACGTCAGTAGTCTTAGGAACAACACAGAGATCATTACAAATTTGTTCAAGATTTGTGAACGAATTAGAAGAATATCAAGAGACATAAAGAATGCAACTGAGTCAAATCCTCAGAAGAAGACATCAAGAAATGGAACATTCTTGAAAAGGATCATATAGAACCTCAGTGCACTCAAATCAGAACATATGAGTAGAATTATGGAGAAAACCGCAATTCTGAATCTGAATTTCGTCAAAGGTCATTTGTGACATGAAAGTCAGTATGTGTTAGGAAAAAAACAAATATCACTACAAATTTGTTCTAGATTAGTGAACTAATTAGAAGAAAGAACAAGAGACATAAAGAATGCAGCTGAGTCAAATCCTGAGAGGATGACATTCAGAGAAATGGAACATTCTGGGAAAGGATCATATAGAACCTCAGTTCACTCTAATTTGAACATATGAGTAGAATTATGGAATAAAATGAATTTACCCTCTAAATTGGATTTAAGGTCACTTGTAGCAATAAAATATGTAAATCTTAAGAAAAACACAAAGATCACTACAAATTTGTTCCAGATTAGTGAACGAATTAGAAGAAAGAACAAGAGACATAAAGAATGCAGCTGAGTCAAATCCTGAGAGGAAGACATTCACAAAAAAGGAACATTCTTGCAAAGGATCATATAGAACCTCAGTGTACTCAAATCAGAACATATGAGTAGAATTATGGAGAAAACAGCATTTCTGTCTCTGATTTGGTGCAAAGGTCATTTGTGACATGAAAGCCTGTAAGTCTTAAGAAAAACACAAAAATCACTACACATTTATTCAAGATTAGTGAACGAAATAGAAGAAAGAACAAGAGACATAAACAATTCTGGTGGGTCAAATCCTGGGAGTAAGACATTCAGCCTAATGGAACATTCTGGGAAAGGGTCATATAGAACCTCAGTGCACTAAAATCAGAACATATGTGTAGAATTATGGAATAAAATGATTTTTCCCTCTAAATTGGGTCAAAGGTCACTTTTAGCAATAAACTAATTAAGTCTTAAGAAAACACAAAGATCACTACAAATGTGTTCAAGATTAGTGAACGAATTAGAAGAAAGAACAAGAGACATAAAGAATGCAGCTGAGTCAAATCCTGAGAGAAGACATTCATAAAAATTCAACAATCTTGAAGGATCATATAGAACCTCAGTTGCACTCAAATCAGAATATATGAGTAGAATTATGGAGAAAACCGCATTTCTGTATCTGAATTGGGTCAAATGTCATTTGTGACATGAATGTCAGTAAGTGTTAGGAAAACACAAAGATCACTACAAATTTGTTCAAGATTAGTGAACAAATTAGAAGTATGAAGAAGAGACATAAAGAATGCAGCTGAGTCAAATCCTGAGAGGATGACATTGAGAAAAAGGGAACCTTCTGGGAAAGGATCATATAAACCTCAGTGCCCTCTAATAAGAACATAATAGTAGAATTATGGAATAAAATGAATTTACCATCTAAATTGGGTTTAAGTTCACTTGTAGCAAAAAGCTATGCAAATCTTAAGAAAAACACAAAGATCACTACAAATTTGTTCCAGATTAGTGAACGAATTAGAAGAAAGAAGAAGAGACATAAGGAATGCAGCTGAGTCAAATCCTGAGAGGAACATTCAGAAAAATCTAACATTCTTGCAAAGGATCATATAAACCTCAGTGCACTGAAATCAGAACATATGAGTAGAATTATGGAATAAAATGAATTTTCCTCTCTAAATTGGATCAAGGGTCACTTGTAGAAATAAACTAAGTAAGTCTTAAGAAAAACACAAAGAACACTACAAATTTGTTCAAGATTAGTGAATGAATTAGAAGAAAGAACAAGAGACATAAAGAATGCAGCTGAGTCTAATCCTTAGAGGAAGAAGTTCAGATAAATGGAACATTCTTGCTAAGGATCTTATAGAACCACAGTGCACTCAAATCAGAACATATGAGTAGAATTATGGAGAAAACCATTTCTGTCTCTGAATTGGTTCAAAGGTCATTTGTGACATGAAAGTCAGTAAGTCTTAGGAACAACACAAAGATCACCAGAAATTTGTTCAAGATTAGTGAATGAATTATAAGAAAGAACAAGAGACATAAAGAATGCAGCTGGGTCAAATCCTGAGAGAAAGACATTCAGAAAAATGGAACATTCTTGCAAAGGATCTTATAGAACCTCAGTGCACTCATATCAGAATATATGAGTAGAATTATGGAGGAAACCGCATTTCTGTCTCTGATTTGGGTCAAAGGTCATTTGTGACATGAATGTCCGTAAGTCTTAAGAAAAACACAAAGATCACTACACATTTGTTCAAGATTAGTGAACAAATTAGAAGAAAAACAAGAGATATAAAGAATGCAGCTGGGTTAAATCCTGAGAGAAAGATATTCAGAAAAATGGAACATTCTTGCAAAGGATCATATTTAACTTCAGTGCACTCAAATCAGAACATATGTGTAGAATTATGGAGAAAACCGCATTTCTGTCTCTGAGTTGGGTCAAAGGTCATTAGCAACATGACAGTCAGTAAGTCTTAGGAAAAACACAAAGATCACTACAAATTTGTTCAAGATTAGTCAACGAATTAGAAGAAATAATAAGAGACATAAAGAATGCAGCTGGGTCAAAGCCTGAGTGGAAGACCTTCAGAAAAATGGAATATTCTTGCAAAGGATCATATAGAACCTCGGTGCACTCAAATCAGAACATATGAGTAGAATTATGCAGAAAACTGCATTTCTGTCTCTGAATTTGGTCAAAGGTCATTTGTAACATGAAAATCAGTAAGTCTTAGAAAAAACAGAAAGATCACTACAGATTTGTTCAAGATTAGTGAACGAATTAGAAGAAAGAACAAGAGACATAAAGAATGGAACTGAGTCAAATCCTGACAGGAAACCACAGAGATTAGCACACATCAGAAAGAATGAGAACAATCTGTGCTGGCAGGGCTGTGGAGAGAAAGGAACTCTTATCCACTGCTGGTTGGAATGCTGTCTATTCCAACCTCTATGGAGAGCTATTTGGAGATTCCTCCTAAAACTGGAAATTGAGCTCCCATTTGACCCAGCTATTCCACTCCTAGGGATATACCCTAAGAACACAAGAGTACAGTACAAAAATCCCTTCCTCTCACCTATATTTATTGCAGCACAATTCACAATAGCCAGACTCTGGAAACAACCAAGATGCCCTTCAACAGACGAATGGCTAAAGAAACTATGGTACATATACATAATGGAATATTATGCAGCCATCAGGAGAGATGAAGTCATGACATTTTCCTATACATGGATGTACATGGAATCTATTATGCTGAGTGAAATAAGTCAGAGGGAGAGAGAAAGATGCAGAATGATTTCACTCATCTATGGGTTTTAAGAAAAATAAAAATCTTTGCAACAGCAACAACAACAAAAAAGAAATACAAGTTCACTAGTAAACTCTTTGTCAGGAATGCAATATTAAGAAGTTAATATTTGATTTTAGTGAAATACATTAATCAGAGAAATGCAATATAGATGATTTGTTAATACATACCTTTCCAGGTCCCTAAGACCAAAAAATATTGCACTAACATACTCAAAAAGTAAAATATTGCAATTAATGTGAATGTATTGTTAGATAGAATATATGTATATTGATATTTGAAATAACAATATGAAGCAGCAGTAAATATTTCAAGTGTAAGGTAATTCAGTTATTTTTCACAATTTAAAAGATTATATGTTGCTATGCTTTACCAAGTTCTTCATGATTCAGTTATTTCAACCATTAAATGCTCAAATACCAATCCCACCCCAGTGTGACCTTCCCTCCACTATTGTCCTCGATTCCCTCCCACATCCCTAATCTGCCCCTTTACAGATACAAATAAATTTACCTCATGTTGCTTGTTAAAAAAATGTTTTAAACTATGTAAATACATAATTTCAACTGTAATACATTATATCAAATAGTGATTTTATTTAATTATGTAAAGATGTTAATGGAAATATTATTGTTGGGAAATTGGATGAGTAATAAATAAAAGTTATTAAATGAAAAAAAAATCCTGAAAGGAAGGCGTTCAGAAAAATGGAACATTATTGCAAAGGATCATATAGAACCTCAGTGAACAAATATCAGAACATATGAGTAGAATTATGGAGAAAACCACATTTCTGTCTCTGAATTTGGTCAAAGGTCATTTGTGACATGAAAGTCAGTAAGTCTAAGGAACAATACAAAGATCACAACAAATTAGTTCAAGATTAGTCAACGAATTAGAAGAAAGAACAAGAGACATAAAGAATACAGCTCAGTCAAATCCTGAGAGAAAGACATTCAGAAAAATGGAACATTCTTGCAAAGGATCATATAGAACCTCAGTGCACTCAAATCTGAACATATGAGTTGAATTATGGAGAAAACCACATTTCTGTGTCTGAGTTGGGTCAAAGGTCATTTGTAACATGAAAGTCAGTAAGTCTTAGGAAAAACACAAAGATCACTACACATTTGTTCAAGATTAGTGAACGAATTAGAAGAAAGAACAAGAGACATAAAGAATGCAGCTAGTTAAATCCTTAGAGGAAGACATACAGAAAAATGGAACATTCTTGCAAAGGATCATATAGAACCTCAGTGCACACAAATCAGGACATATGAGAAGAATTATGTAGAATAAACGAATTTCTGTCCCTGAATTTGGTCAAATGTCATTTGTGACATGAAAGACAGTAAGTCTTAGGAACAACACAAAGATCACTACAAATATGTTCTAGATTAGTGAACGAATTAGAAGAAAGAACAAGAGACATAAAGAATGCAGCTGAGTCAAATCCTGAGAGGAAGACATTCAGAAAAAAGGAACATTCTGGGAAAGGATCATATAAAACTCAGTGCACTCAAATCAGAACATATGAGTAGAATTATGAAACAAAATGAGTTTTCCTTCAAAATTGGGTCAAAGTTCACTTGTAGCAATAAACTACGTAAGACATAAGAAAAACACAAAGATCACTAAAAATTTGTTCAAGATTAGTGAACGAATTAGAAGAAAGAACAAGACACATAAAGAAAGAAGCTGAGACAAATCCTGAGAGGAAGACATACAAATAAATGGATCATTCTTGCAAAGGATCATATAGAACCTCAGTGCACTCAAATCCGAACATATGAGTAGAATTATGGAGTAAAATAAATTTTTGTCTCTAAATTGGGTCAAAGGTCACTTGTAGAAATAAACTACCTAAGACATAAGAAAAACACAAAGATCACTACAAATTTGTCCAAGATTAGTGAACGAACTAGAAGAAAAAATAAGAGACATAAACAATGCAGCTTAGTCAAATCCTGAGAGGAAGACCTTCACAAAAATGGCACATTCTTGCAAAGGATCATATAGAACCTCAGTGCACTCAAATCAGAACATATGAGTAGAATTATGGAGAAAACCGCATTTCTGTCTCTGAATTGGGTCAAAGGTCATTTGTGACATGAAAGTCAGTAAGTCTTAGGAAAAACACATGATACTACACATTTCTTCAAGATTTGTGAGCTAATTAGAAGATAGAACAAGAGACATAAAGAATGCTGCTGGGTCAAATACTGATAGAAAGACATTCAGAAAAATGGTACTTTCTTGCAAAGGATCATATAGAACCTCATAGCACTCAAATGAGAATATATGTGTAGAATTGGAATAAAATGTTTTTTCGTCTTCAAATTGGGTCAAAGGTCACTTGTAGCAGTAAACTATGTAAGTCTTAAGAAAAACACAAAGACCACTACAAATTTGGTCAAGATTAGTGAAAGAATTAGAAGAAAGAACAAGAGAAAGAAAGAATGCAGCTGAGTCAAATCCTGAGAGGAAGTCCATCACAAAAATGGAACATTCTTGCAAAGGAACATATAGAACCTCTGTGCACTCAAATCAGAACATATGAGTAGAATTATGGAGAAAACCGCATTTCTGTCTCTTAATTGGGTCAACGGTCATTTGTGACATGAAAGTCAGTAAGCCTTAGGAACAACAAAAAGATCACCAGAAATTTGTTCAAGATTAGAGAACGAATTTGAAGAAAGAACATGAGACATAAAGAATGCAGCTGGGTCATATCCTGAAAGACATTCAGAAAAATGGAACATTCTGGCAAAGGATCATATAGAACCTCAGTGCACTCAAATCAGAACATATGAGTAGAATTATGGAATTAAATGAATTTAACCTCTAAATTGAATCAAACGTCACTTGTAACATTAAACTAAGTATGTCTTAAGAAAAACACAAAGATCACTACACATTTATTCAAGATTAGTGGACGAATTAGAAGAAAGAACAAGAGACATAAAGAATGCAGCTGTGTCAAATCTGAGAGAAAGATGTTAAGAAAAATCAAACATTCTTTCAAAGGATCATATAAACCTCAGTGCACTCAAATCAGAACATATGAGTAGAATTATGGAGAAAACCGCATTTCTGTCTCTGAATTTGTAACAGTAAAGTCAGTAAGTCTTAGGAAAAACACAAAGATTACTGCAAATTTGTTCAAGATTAGTGAACAAATTAGAAGAAAGAACAAGACACATAAAGAAATCAGCTGAGTCAAATCCTAAGAGGAAGACATTCAGATAAATGGAACATTCTTGCAAAGGATCATATAGAAACTCAGTGCACTCAAATACGAACATATGAGTAGAATTATGGAGTATAATGAATTTTCATCTCTAAATTAGGTCAAAGGTCACTTATAGCAATAAACTACATAACACATAAGAAAAATACAAAGATCAATACAAATTTCTTCAAGATTAGTGAACGAATTCGAAGAAAGAACAAGACACATAAAGAAAGCAGCTGTGTCAAATCCTGAGAGGAAGACA
>PVKC010039419.1:0-12563 GCA_004027635.1 Crocidura indochinensis | reverse complement strand
TTTTCTGATATTCTGTGGTCCTTAATTTCCATTTTTCACTGTCTTCTTTCTAGAATCATGATAACTCAACACACTCAATCCTGTTCACCTTTATCTTGTTAGTTTTAGTTTTAGAATCTATACTGTCTTCTCTGCTGTCCAAGATTTTTAGATCATATACTATATTGTGAATGTCATCTGATTATCAGCAAATAAACCTTCCTCAACAGTTTTTGTCATATAAAACCTAATAAATTTTGTCCATGTGGCATCTTAAGAGGTATAGAAGATATTAAAGAGGTTGGGAACATTCAAGGTCTGTGCCCTGCATATTTGATTCAGACACCCTGAATACCACCAGGAATAACCCATAAGGTCCCCAAGCATGAGCAGGATTACCCAACAGTGCCCAGAATTTTGGGGACTGATCAGTACATTATCTTGATCAGTACCATACCTTGGCCCTTGTACTGAACCTTTAGGCATCCATTCACAGGATCAATGTTCCCAGAGTGCATCCCATGTCACCAACCCTATTCGCCAACCTGTCAGTATAGCAGGCCCATTTTAAGATTTGGTTATTAAAGTTTGGGTCTCATGATTTCATTGTTGTTGACTATCACTTAAATATTTAGTTCTGTCCTTTCTTATCATCACCAATGCACCAGAGACCTCCGACATCCTGGCCCCATCCCTCATCTTTTCATATGTTTACCCTCCCTCTACTCAATTGTTTTCCTTCTCCTTGCTGTACTCTGGGGGTACAGCAAGTGTTCTAGACAATTCTCATTTACATTGCACCAAATCCAATAATTTTACTTCTCTGCAACTAGTCTGTTTTAGGGGTGGTGCTTGGGGGCCTAAAAAGATGTGATAATAAGATTATAGTATCTAAAGGGAGGCCTTGCTGTGTTCCAAGAAAGACTCAGAAGGTTTGGCATTGAAAAATGCATAGGTGTGGCCAGCTTTCTGGGTCTCAGATGTGTTGGGGTGGGGAAGGAGACTTTCCTCTGTGGTTGGAGTACACAAGCAAATAAAAAGAAAATCAGTTGCTGAGGACAGAATCAGTGATATAGAAGATGAGCTGCATAAAAATTCTATACAACAGAATAGGCTGGAGAAAATTCTCAAAGAAATAGACAACAGAACTCTGGAATATACTCAATAGAAACAACATAATAATTATTGGGGTCCCAAAGACTCAAGAAAAAAAACCTGAATGAAAAACCAACAGTCAAGGACATTAGTACTGAGAAATTCCCATAACGAAAAAGTGCATGCAATCATATTCTGGATGCCCAAAGAATACCACCTAAAACAGATCTAAAGAAAAACACCACAAGGCACATAATAGTACAATGATGAAAGCCACAGATAGGGATAGAATACTAATAGCAGCACGATCAAAAGGGGAAATTGGGGCCGGGCGGTGGCGCTGGAGGTAAGGTGCTTGCCTTGCCTGCGCTAGCCTAGGATGGACCGCAGTTCGATCCCCCGGTTTCCCATATGGTCCCCCAAGCCAGGAGCGACTTCTGAGCACATAGCCAGAAGTAATCCCTGAGTGTCACTGGGTGTGGCCCAAAAACCAAAAAAGGGGGGGGGGAATTATATACAAAGAGTCATCCTAAAGTGTTACAGTAGATTTATCACAAGCAACTCTCAAGGCCTGATGACAGTGGTGAGATTATAGTAGCAAAACAAAATAAAATGAATGCTTCACTGAGGATACTTCACCCAGACAGGCGTTCATTCAGGTCTGAAGGAAATATACACCATTTCATGGATAAACAACAGTTCAGAAACTTTACAGAATCAGAATTAACCTTAAAAGAACTGAAGGATCTACTCTAAGCCAATGTAGACTGAATAAACACAATAGACTCCTAAAATAACATGACAATCCCATGACAATCATCTCCTCAATGTCAATGGACTAAATGCACCAACTAAGAGACAAGGAGTGGCAAAATGATATATTATATACATTATAATATACATATATATTATATACATATACATTATAATACACATATATATTATATGGCAAAATGTAGAATCTGCATTCTGCTGCCAGCAAGAAACACATCTGAATAGTCAGAACAAACATAAATAGAAAGTCAAAGTTCAAAGTTTGGAGGAAAATCATTCAAAGCAGACAACTCCCTTAAAAAGGTTGGAGTAGCTATACTAATATCAGACAACACAGGCTGAGTTTAAAAATGCTTTAAGACATAGAAATGACATTCTTTACAATCAAGGGATATGTACAAGAAGAAGAAATCACATATATGCACCCAATGAGGGGCCAGCAAAATATTTAAAACAACTGCTCATATTTGAAGAAAGATATTGATAACAAAACAATAATAAAGGAGATTTCAATACTGCCCTGTCACCCCTTGAGAGGTCAAACAGGCTGAAACTCAACAAGGATACACTGAGTCTAAAGGAAGAAATGGAAGAGAGTAGCTTGGTTCATATGCATAGGGCTCTCCATCTCCAAAAGGCTTAATGCACAGTCTTCTTCAATGTCAATGTGACATTCTCCAGGATAGACCACAGGCTGGGCCACAAAACATAACTCCATAAAATTAAGAGAATACAAATTATATTGACTACCTTCTCAGATGATCATGCACTAAAATTAAAAATGACACAGAGACAGAGAAAGAACTTTAACACCCGGAAACTAAACAGCTCACTGCTGAACATCAAGTGGGTTAGAGACAAAATCAGAGAGGAAATAAAAATATTCCTGGAAACAAATGATAATGAAGACACAAATTATCATAATTTGTAGGGCATTGTAAAAGCAGCATTAAGAGGAAAATTCATAGCCTGGCAAGCATTCATCAGGAAGGAACAAAGAACCTACTTAAATAACTTAAAGGAACAACTTAAAAATTAGAAAAGGATCAACAAAATGAACCTAAAATAGGCAGATGGAAGGAAATAACAAAACTCAAAGTATAGATTAATGAACTGGAAAATCAAAAAATAATCCAAAAGATCAATGAAAACAATAGTTGATTCTTTGAAACAATAAACAAGGGCATCCAGATAAAAAAGGAAGAAGTCAAGATCTCACTATTTGCAGATGACATGACACAACAATATTTTGATATAGCAAAAAGAACACTTAAAAAATCATAGCATTGGGGTCAGTGAGGTGGCACTAGAGGTAAGGTGTCTGCCTTGCAAGTGCTAGCCCAGGAAGGACCACGGTTCGATCCCCCAGCGTCCCATATGGTACCCCCAAGCCAGGGGCAATTTCTGAGCGCATAGCCAGGAGTAACTCCTGAACATCAAATGGGTGTGGCCCAAAAAAACCAAAAACAAAAACAAAAAAACAAAAAAACATAGCACTGTTATATACAAATAAAGAAAAAGAAAAACAACCCCATTACAAAAACAACCCCATTCACAATTGTGACTCAGAAAATCAAGTACACTGGTGTCAACTTAACTAAAGATGTGCAAGACCTCTATATAATGAAAACTATAAAACACTGCTTCAAGAAATAAAAGATGACACAAGGAAATGGAAACATATACTCTGCTCACGGATTAGCAGAATTAACATAATTAAAATAATTTTAATTCCCAAATCATTGTACATATTTAATACAATCCCTCTTAGGATACCCATGGCATTCTTCAAAAAAGTGAATCAAACACTCCTGAAATTCATTTGGAACAATAAATGCCCATGAATAGCTAAAGCAATTTTTGGGAGAAAGAAGATGGGAAGCATCATTTTCCCAAACTTTATATTGTACTATAAAGCAATAGTAATTAAAACAGCATGCTATAGGAATAAATACAGACCCTCAGATCAATGGAAGAGATGAGAATTCTGAGATTGACTACCCCCCCATTTAATCTTTGATAAAGGAACAACAAAGACAAGTTGGAACAAGGAAAGCCTCTTCAACAAGAGGTATTGAGAAAAATGGTCAATTACATGCAAAAAGGTGAACTTAGACCACTCTTTAACGCCATGCGCAAAGATCAAATCAAAATGGAGTGTAGATCTTGATATCAGATTTGAAGCAATAAGGTACACAGAGGAAAACATAGGCAAAACACTTCATGATATGGAGACTAAAGGCATCTTCAAGAAGGAAACATTACTGTCCAAACAAGTGGAAGCAGAGATAAACAAATGAAACTACATTAAACAGAGAAACTTCTGCACTTCAAAGGAAACAGTAACTAAAATACAAAGGGTATCTATAGAATGGGACAAACTATCCACCCAACATTTATCTGATAAAGGGTTGATATCTAAGATATATAAGGTACAGACAGAACTGAAAAAATATCTTCTAACCCTATCAAAAAATAGGGATAAGAAATGAAGTCATTTCCTTGAAAAAGAAATACAGATGGCCAAAAGGAACATGAAAAAATGTTCCACCATTCATCAAGGAGATGCAAATCAAAATAACAATGAGATTTTATCTCACACCACAGAGACTAGCACACATCACAGAGAACAAGATCAATCAGTGCTGTTCATTGCAGCACTGTTTACAATAACCAGAATCTGGAAGCAACTCAGGTGCCAATGAGATGAGTACCTAAAGAAACTGTGGTATATCTACCCCATGGAATACTATACAGACATTAGAAAAAATGAATTCATGAATTTTGCTTATACATGATGGGCATGGAGACTATTATGCTGAGTAAAATGAGTCAGAATAATCACACTTATTACTGGGATAGAAGGAAAATAAAAGTGTGGGGGTGATATCTAGATATAATAGAACTGAAAATCAGGAGTACCATTCCATGGTAGGTAGCTTACCACAAAAAGCAGAGTGCAGTAGAATAGAGAAGGTCTAATATGGAAAGGACATTTATGGCACCCTTTCATTTGCAAAAATACAAACCATAAAGTCATAAAAAGTGGGGGTGGGAGACAGATAGAATGAGAGAATGACAGAGAGAGAAAGAGAGAGAGGTAAAATGCCTGCCCCAGAGGCAGGTGAGTGAGGGCGGCTGGAAGGGATGAGGATACCAGGGAGGATGAGAAAGGGAAACTGTTGACATTCATGGAAAGAAATGTACAATGGTGAAGGTTGTTATGCATTGTATAGTTGTAAATCAATCATGGACAATTTTATCTGTAAAAAACCTATATTATGAACAACTTATAATAACCATGGTGTTTAAATTAAAAAATATCACCCTCCACAAATATGAACCAAAATTTAATATTTGTGGAAGGTTGTTAAACTTGTGATATGGAGAAAGAATTTAACATTAATGTTAATATTTGGGAAAAATCATTAATAGAGGAAGCACTAGCATCATAAACTCAAGCAAAAGGAAAACTACAAAGATATTTTTAAAGCTATAGCAAAAAATTAAATAAACTCCATAAAAAAACTAATAAAATTCAACATTTTCCACATAAGATTAACTAAATAGAAGAAAAAGGATAACAGGAAATAGAAAATAAATTGAATATTTTTGAAAGCACACTACATATTAAACATATAAAAATGTTCTAGTTCTTTTGTTTGGTTTTTTGAGTTTTGGTTTTGTGGGTTTTGTTTGGATTTTTTTTGTAATGCACATGAAAGTAAATTAGGAAAACAACATTTAGCAAAACTCGTCTCCTAAAAAAAAATTAAAAGCAGAATAGTTTTTATTGAAATCAAATAAGATCTTCCTACATAGAAAATATTAGACCCACAGGTTTTTTTTAATTAATTACTATGAAAACAGAGCGATAGAACAGTTTGGGTCCCCGGCACCAAATATGGTCCTCCAAAGTACCACCAGAATACAATCCGGAGTACAAAGCCAGAAAGGGCTCCTGAGCACCTCTGGGAGTGGCTCAACTGCCACCCTCCCAATAACAATAAATTAAGTGATAGAAAAAGGTCATTTTAATCTCACGGAAACTTCCAAAATAGAGATGAAAAGGTTTCCTTTCATGCAATGAATTTATCAAAACAACCAATCTCACCAAAGATAAGAGAAAGAAACCTGTAGAATAATTTAACTCAAAAATATGGGGAGATAGCTCAAAAGGCCTGAGCACATGTTTTGCAGGCAAGAAGTTCTAGGTTAGAACATCAGAATACCATTGTACTCTGAACACTGCAGAGCCCTGATAACTGCACCAGAAATAGCTCCAAAACATGGTTGGGTGTGGCCCCCAAACACTCAAATAACACATATACAAAAGTGTTAAGGGTATAAACATTTAGAACCCAAGAGATAGTAAAGCATATAAGTGAGTTGCCTTGCACACAACCAGCATAGGTTCAATTCCCTGTTCGTATTAAGATCTCCCAAGCCGACCAGGAATGATTCCTGAGTGCAGAGCCAGGAACACCACTGGGTGTGGCTCCCAAAATAAAAATAATTAAAAAACAAACTATTAGCACAAATAGTTCATTTGTAGGTGATTAAAAAAAAACGTTATAAAGCAGAAACTATGCTGGGTTTATTCCAAGAATGTTTTGTACTGTTTTCTTTTGTTTTGCTTTGCTTTGTTTTGGGCCACAACAGATTGTGCTCAGTGCTTACTCCAGACAGGATCGCTCCTAGCAGGATTTAGATCAGCTACATGAAGGCAAGTAAATGCCTTACCTGCTGTACCTTCCTCCCCATGCCAAGAATTTAAGTAAAGTTTAGCACAGCCAAAATGCTTATGCAGTTTCACAATAGCAGATTAAAGGAGAAAAAAGCCCATCAACTCATTTTAAGAGATGCTAAAATGTGTCAGGTAAAATAAAAATTATGTGCTAATTTTAAAACATCAATAAAATGATAAATTCCCTATCTTGACAAAAATGGAGCCACCAAAATGATATATACAGATGACATTCTAAATCAGGGGTCCTCAAACTTTTTAAGCAGGGCCCCAGTTCACTGTTCCTCAGACCATTGGAGGGCCAACCTATAGTAAAAACAAAAATTACGAACAAATTCCTATGCACACTGCATACATCTTATTTTGATGTGAAGAAACAAAACGGGAACAAATACAATATGTGGCCCACGGGCAGTAGTTTGAGGACCACTGCTCTAACTGATAAATTCTTAGAATTGATTTTATATATCCTTTTTATTTATGTATATATAAATTTTTAAAAATATCAAAAGTAGCTTACTACTTTACCATTAAAAGCCTCAAACTGAGATTAAATTCATGAATAACAATACTCATTATTTATGGACTGAATATAATTTCAACCCAAATCCTAGTAGAATTTTCCAAAGAACATAGTCTATTTCAAATAAAGGGGGAAGAACCTGCTGTGCTATAGAGTAAACCTCATCATAAACTCCAGCAATTACGACACTGTGGTCAGGCCACAGAAATCAACAAACTGACCAACAAAACAGACATAAACCACATACCTCCCAGAAAGACACACACACACACACACACACACACACACACACACACACACACACACACACAAACACACACACACACACACACACAAATCTGATTTTTACAAGGACGCATTAGAGATCAGTGGAAAGCACAGACAACTCAATAAAATGTTCTGGGAATGATTTTCTATATAGGAAAAAATTTAAATTAGACTCTTACCTCATACTATACATAAATCAATTCCAGATGTTTGAAAATATATAAAATGTTAAACAAATTTCTCAAACTTGTTATAAAAAAGATCATATGGCCTTGAGGTATAAAATAATATATTCAGAAGAACACAAAAGAAATTATCATAAAATACCTTGCCACTTACAACTAGAAACATTCTATTAAAAGATATGAAGTGAAAAAGCCACAAGCAGGTAAGCTAGGAAATAGGTATCTACAGTGACTATAACCAACAATAGATTCACAGACTACCAAGATAGTTGAAAGGGCTGAAGCACATGTATTGCATGTTGGAGGCCCAATTAGATAATCCACATTGCTTGATCCCCTGAGCTCAGCCAAGAACGATCCCCAATCACTGAGCTGGGGAATAAATAGCCCACAATATTACTTCAGTGATGCCAAATATCAAACAAACAAGAAGGTCCTTTTCCTTTATTGAATAAAATAAATTCCTATCTTTAACATATAAAAAGACTTCCAGCAAATAAGTAAAATATGCAGAAGATATCACTATTTTACAGAGAAATAAACATGAATGATCACTGAAAGTATGCTTAGACTCCTAATTTATCAGTAAGATACAAAATAAGACAAAGCTAAGATACTTTTTTTATGCTTACTAACTAGGCAAGTCTGACTAGAAAAAGAAATGGGATCATTTTGCACATTATTGATGTAAGGCCCCAAATTATTATTGTAGTTTAAAAGTACATTTTCTTCATTACATACATATTAACATAACTGAACACACTAGTGAAAATGTCTATTTTAATAGGTACATTTTTTTCGTTGCATACATGTTAATGTAATTGAACATGCTAGTGCAAATGTCTATCTTTTTTTGTACACTAACCTGCAGTGCTGAAGGCTATTCCTGGTTTGGTACTGAGGATCAAGAAGTGGTGGAGACTGAACCCAGGTCCCCACAGACAGAGCCTATGCTCAATGGACTTAACTATTTCTTCAGCCTTCAAAATTATTTCCAGGGGCTGGAGTAATAGAACTGAGGATAGGATGCTGGCTTTGCGCATGCCCAACCAGAGTACAATCCCTGGCATCCGATGTGGTCCTACAAACATTGCTAGAGTAATTTTAATTCCTGAGTGCAGAGTCAGGAGTAATTCCTGAGCACCACTGAGTGTGCCCCACTCCAAATTTATTTCAGGTGTAGGTGAAAGAGAGAGTACAGCAGAAAGGTATACTTGCCTTGCATGCATGCAGCAGACCACAGGTTGGATCCCTAGCACTGCAGATGATATGTAAGCCCTGTGAGGAGTGGTTCTTAATCAGAGCCAGGAAGGAGTAAGCCCTGAACACAGCCAAGTATGGTCCTAAAACAAAAAATTATTTCCATCCTTCGGAAAAAAAAAATCCCTTCATGTAATTTTTACAAATGTATGTTTTTTTCCTTTCCTTCTAAATTTAGCTCACAGTTGTATCAATCTCCAATTTTCCCCATGTCTGGAATAATGGTCTGACTCATAAGAGAAGCATAATAAATATTTCCCTTTGAATGAATTTGTACACTTGTTGAGCACTTACTATTTAATAAGCACTCAAGAGTGGCACTAGATCCAATATTTTATAGTTCCCATCCACACATATAAGTAATTATATTACATTACATGTAAAGTTAATCTTTCTCTTCCTGAACCATACATTCCAAAAGTGACTAGGTAGGACAAGGGGGAGGAGCAATGAATCAGCACCATCATGCCCAAATAAATAGCAAAATCTATGCTGGGCCATGGAAAGTATCAAATGAGCCTGGAACATTTTTGTTAGGAAACATTAAAACTTACCCAAGGGCTGATCATAACACATAAAAAAAAATCATAGACATTAGATTAAAGGGACTCCCAGTGACAAAATCAGGAAAATGTAAGCATGAAAATTAATAACAATAGCAATAATATTCTCATTGAAAAGAGTACATATAATTAGGCTGGGGAGATAATTCAAAGAACTGAGTACATAATATGCACATCAGAGGTCCAAGTTTCATTCACTGTATGGTCCCCTGAGCTCTAGGATCAAGCAACAGGAATTAACTCTGAGTAGAAAGTAGTACCTGAGAACTACTGGAAGTGACTAAAAACAAAACACCAAAATAAGTATTCATGAATCTAAAATGATATGTAAAATTCAAGAACTGGAATTTGAGGAAGAATATATTTTCTCAACATACCTCTCAATATAATATTAGTTACCCAAAAAAAGATTAAAAATTGTTTTTTTTGGGGGGGGGGTTGGGCCACACCCGGTGGTGCTCAGGTGTTACTCCTGGCTGTCTGCTCAGAAATAGCTCCTGGCAGGCACGGGGGACCATATGGGACACCGGGATTCGAACCAACCACCTTTGGTCCTGGATCGGCTGCTTACAAGGCAAACACTACTGTGCTATCTCTCTGGGCCCTAAAAATTGTTTTTTAATTTTTTAATCTTTTAAACAATTTTTAATCTTTTTAAAGAAGATTTTTAATTACATCAGGATAAATAATAATAATAATAATAATAATAATAATAATAATAATAATAATAATAAATAGCCTTCATGGTAGAGAATTTGCCCTATGTGTGTGAGACACTGGGTTTCACTCCTGTCACCACAATAAAAGAAAGAAAATAAATAATATAAAAGAAACTTAGAGTAAGAAACCAGTGAAATCAAGTAATTAGAATGGGCAGGAGGTACCATGTACAAAATTAACCCAAGTACATTTCCCGCAACACCATGTGGTTCTTCAACGCTTATCAGGAGTGCTTGCTGAGCACAGAGTCAGGAGTAAGTTTTTAGTAACCTCACAATAGAATGGTAATAGCATATGATAAAAAGTATTATCATGCTATCATATAAAACAGAATATCATCTATAATATTCTTTCTAGAGATAACTTAGTCATGAGGAGTTATCATAAAAGCTCAAATTGAGGACAAATAGAAAAAAACTGGTCTTGTAATCTTAAAAGTTCTCAAATTCAGGATCTAATTCAAAAGGCAGGAGCATATGATATGTATGTGGGAAGCCAAGGTTCAATACCAGCACATATTCCCCCATGCCTAACAACACTAGGAGTGGCCCTAAACACTGAATCAGGATTAGCCTGTGTGACCCTCCAAAAAAAAAATCAAAAATATTTTTAAAACAAGGTTTCATATTCGATGGAAATCAAAGAAAGACCAAGCAAGCAGTTGAAAGAGACTGAAGGCATAGAATAATACCATGTACTCCTAATACTATATGTGATTCTAGACTAGCTCTTTTCACTATAAAAATAAAAGGTATTATTGATACAATCTGTAAAATTTGAATAGGATCTAAGGAGTGAGTTTGTCAATGTATCCATGAGAATTCCTGGTATCTTTGTTATATAAGAGGCTGTCTGCAAAAAATAAATACTAAACAAGTGGCTTTCAAATAGTTCAAGTAAATAAATCTCTCTACATACAACACTTCTATAAACAAAAGAGATTTTTCACACTCTGAACAGATTCACATATAAAGAAATGAAAAATGTCTCAATTGATGTATAGTGTATTAAGCAACCCTGAAAGGGGATTCAAATCAGAGACTGACCCAATGAACAAATTTATTCAATTTACTCCATATGGCTCTCAAGGATTCTATTATGCTGAGCTTTCTAAATTGGGCTATATATTTCCTTTGTTTTTGTTTTATTATTTTTAGGGGTCACACTCAGTGGTACTCAGGACTTACTCCTAGTTCTATGCTCAAAGATCACTCCTGGTGGAGTTTATAGGACCATATGCAGTTCAGAGAATTAAATGGCATCAGCAGCATTCAGGAAAAGCTCCTTAAGCCCACTATTGTTTTGCCAGACCAATAGTTTTCTAAGTGTACTCTAAATACCATTCCAAAGGAAACAAGGCTTCCTTCAACAAATTATACTTGTGAACTAAATAAATGACTTTCTGAAATCTGGCTTTCAAGATGCCAAGTAAGGTTGAGTCTGTATATCACACACAAAACCCAAGAAAAACGCAAACCACACAAGCCCTGAAGTCCATACATCTCTCATCTAATATAAATGACTTCTGTTTAAGATAGAGGCTATAAATTGTAATATAAAGTCAAATATGTATTTAGAAACAACCCATTTATGACTTTTTGGGGAAAAACGGTTTTATTTGGTAGGATGTGTTACAGAAACAAGATGATTATCCATAAAATTTACAGACTGGCTGTAAAATGAACTTAACAGATTTACCAGAAGACCAGCTTTTTTGAAGGAAAAATGTTGTTGTTTGTGCCATTCTTGGTCATGAGAAGCCCTCAAAGCCTATTTGAGATGAGATAGGGGAGGTGATCCAATAATAGTGTTTGGCACACTACCAAAAGAAGTTAGTGCCTTAAAGCACTTCTGATATTTCTCTCAAAAACACACTAGGAAATTCAGAATGGACAGCAGAAGTTCCTCATTGTTTTCTTTCTCTTTTTCTTAAAGAAACTAAGTTAAGTTATCTTATTTCCCTGTCAAGATAAATTCTACCAAGGAAGGCCCCACTACTGCCATGTCACTGACTTACTCCAAAGACAGTTTTTATATCACCCTGACAACCGGGCAACAACAACAGTCTGCTTTTAGGGAAGTGTTCTCTGCAATGCTAACTGATGATGAGATGGAACCAGAAGATACTACACACCACCCAGTCTTCCACATAGGACCTGTACAGAAACCAGGATCTATTATTAGAGAAACCAGATTGCAACAACTGTGATGCTGAAGAGCTGACCACTGAGAATGACTAGAAGGTTGGACCACCTAGTATGCTTGGAGCCGTAAGTTGGTCTTATGCCAAAATACTTAGGAGGGGGCAGGGCGGTGGCGCTGGAGATAAGGTGCCTGCGCTAACCTAGGACGAACCTCAGTTCGATCCCCCGGTTCCCCATATGGTCCCCCGTGCCTGCCAGGAGTGACTTCTGAGCGAATAGCCAGGAGTAACCCCTGAGCATCACCGG
>PVKC010039418.1:0-12554 GCA_004027635.1 Crocidura indochinensis | reverse complement strand
TTGCATGGAGATTCTCATATTTTGTGACAATTCTTCTTTTAGTTGGTTGATTTGTTTGTCCAAGGACTTTTTATATTCACTGGCTAATGTTTCTCTCATTTCCTTTAATATATCTTGCATTTCATTTCTCATAGCTGCTTTAAGGTCTTATGTTGGGTCTGTGCATTTTGGGGGACTTGGGAATTTATTTGGGATCCTTTCCAAATCCCCTGAACTCAGTGTTCTCCTTGATCTACCCATATTCCTTTGCATGTAGCTTAGGGTTCTGTGTCTTCTGTATTCAGGCTCCTTTTGCCACCTGTGTTTTGGGCCTGGGTACCTTCTCTGGATTACTGCTCCTGGTGGGTATGCTGTTGAGGCCTGGCCACTCCCACGTCCTCCAGTCAAGCCTGATCCTTCACCTCCCTTTGAAGTCAGACAGTGCAGTTCTGCTCCTGACCATAGTGTCAATGGGCACTGTTGAGTCTAGATGACTCACCTCCCCCACTTGGGAGTCAGGCTGTGCTTGATTCTTGGGTCTCTGGTCACCGTTCCTCCTGGTTTATTGTCCCCCTGGGCTGCCTATGATACGTTGGGCAGTTGGTGAAAGTTGTTGAGCTCCCTCTGGCCTCTCCCACAGGACTCAGGGTCTTTCTGGGGTGCCTGTTATGTGTCACTCCGACAACCCACTCATATCCTTCCTGGCGCCTCCTTCCTAACCTCACCACATCCCTGAAATTGAACTTTTGTCCCAGGCTTCGCCGCCTGTGTGGCTCACCCCAGCTCCCCTTGCAGGCTTCACCTGCATCCCGGGTCTGGGCTGTTGACCCAGGCTCTGCCGCCCACGTGGCTCACCCAGGCGCCCCTTGCAGGCTTTACCCAAGCACCCCTTCCATTTCTTAACACTTATACCATTGCATTATATTAAACCAGGCAATAAAACTTAGACTTACCCAGTATACATTATCAACTTTACTGTTACAAATTCTTGCTAGCATGGCATGTGGTATCCCATGTAATAGCTTTCAGGATATACTTAGAAGGAGAAATGTTAAGAAAATCCACCAGCAGTAGTCACAGGCTCTATTCAAATTAGATAATAAAATTAGACCTGTAACCTCTCCACCGTCTCTTACCACCCAAGTTTTCTAATTGGGCTTCCAATTAGAATGAGTTTTTTCTTAAAAATAAAATCATCAGTGGATACATATTACATTCATCTTTTAATTAGATTCTTCCATATCTACTGTTCAAGGAGAAGAGTCTTGGTTGTTTTGTTATATTGACCTATTTCCTGTGGTGACAGTAAGTGTGGGTATTGCCAAACTTCTGAAAAAGATCAAGTTCACTTGTATCCCTCTTCCTGGAAATTGGGTTTTTCACTAGCTCTAGTACATAATAATGGAGGGGTGACAAAAGTGACCTTCTTCAGGACAAAGAAAACCTCTTTCTCTCAGTTAATCAACACAAAAACAGTGCCACTTTGTATTTAAGCTCTCAGAAATTGGACTCATCAGAGCCCTGAAGTACTGATGAGATTCAGTTATCACATGATTCAGAAAGTCTTGCTTTTGTCGTAGGTGATCATAACCAGACAACTGTTTCCTGAGAAAGGGAACATCCTTTATAATAACTGACCATGGAAACCATTCATAATGACTTTGATCTGTAATATATATTCCAATTATCATTGACAGGATATCAGAAGAAAATCCCTCCCTCGGCAGGAATGTCTGATGTTCAAGAAGTGTAGAGGATGAGAATGTTCATTTTACCCAATAAGATCTTAAAATACAACTCATAAGATATAAGAAAAACTATATAAATAATGAAGAAATTTAAAAAATAAAATAAAATGGCAATTCCCCTATTAGTTCCTCAGACACATACGCATGGTTTCCCTCTCCCTCTCTCTCTTAAAAACCAAACTTAGTTTCTTGGTTTCCTTATGCTTATTTAAACAGCATGTATCTTTTCAAAGATCCAAATCAGTAATTAACACCTATAATAAGAATATAAGGGATGCCAGTTATCTATGCATTCTAATAGCAATTATAATGTTACTGGAGAAAAAAATTTAAATTTCAAGTGAAGAAAGCAATATCATTAAAATTTCTTCAGTGACATTTTAATGTTAGAAAAAGAACACTTCCCAGAAGTCTCCCGGGTAAAGCATTGTGTTTGGAAGGACCTTTTTAAAATAAATGTCATAAAAGAAAGGAAGATTCCTGTGTTTGGAACAGGTGGAAAAACATTTCATAAGCTTAGGTAATAGCACTGGACACTCATGAATGAGGCATGAGGATTTACATATGATCTATATCTAGACAACTATCAGTGTTGTTCAGCCAGGAAAATAGAACTACTATGAGAGAATTGAAACGAAAGTTTTATTATTGGAGTTAATCCAGTAGTGATGAGACTCAGGAGAGGTCAGCACTAGAGATAAAGTCAAACTATCAGAAGGTTGCAGGTTTTCTAACTGCAGCTGTTCTATGGATTGGCATGAGAACTTGCTGGCGTGTTCTGCAGCTGAAGGCTGCAATGTTAGTTCCAAATGGCTCTCACCATTTGGATTTGTCATCAAGAATGTTGGAAGCCATGCGCTTTTCTCTGCACTGAAAGAGAGAAAAAAATCAAGAGGTAAGGCGGATGTGGAACTAGTTGAATTTCTGAGGTGAGGCTGCTTTCTCACTATTACCTATGGTGAGAAAAGATTTCTGTGTCATGACTCCCCTGAGTCATGCAAATTATTTCTTTCCAGTTTCTCATTGGGATCACAGAGAGACAGGATCTCTTAAATATGGTTCAAGATCTGTAATAAGTGGACTTAATACAATGCAGTTTATATTAAATAACTACATAATAGCTCTTTTACTTCATACTATATGCTTATTGTTATTTCAAAAAATGAGACTGAGACCTCATCACTACTTTATTAAAATAGCATGAAAACATATTGGAAATTAAGGGAAATCACAATTTAGTTAGAATGTGACAATGTAGGTAAAAACAAAAGTTTAATGAACTCATTATAATAAGAACCAAGATATGAATGCAATGATTTAACATCCAAAGAAGACATCATTAAGGGATATCAGAACAATTCCTTTGATATAAAATAATAAATTTTACAATACAGTAATTACATTCCTTGACATTTCTAAAAGTAGAATTAAAATATGTTCAAGAAAAGAATTATGTAAAGCATCCATATGATAAAAAACTAAGGTAATAATAATTATCATGACTGTGAATGCATAAAAAAACTTCCATATACTCATGCAATAGAATTTTATGTGACCATTCAATAGAACAAACGTCACATATATGCAATCAGATTGAATATCACAAATATTATGCTAAATTACACATATCAAGAACATAAAACCTGAATTTATCATTGCCTGGAGCTGGATAAAAAGGCAGAATTATTTGAACAACTTTTTAAAAGGTTACCATCTTTATATTTGGTTAGTTATGCAGTAACTTTAAGATGATAAAATTCTTCGCACCTCTATGCCGAAATTCTTTAAAAGTCTGGATTTTTAGTTGGGGAGGACAGTATGACAGAGAAATAATTGTTACTGTAACTATTCCAAAATCTCGGTAACTCATACTAATCAGTCTGTGGTTCCTGTCACCATGACCATGACAAAGGTTCTTAAGTATCAGGAGCCACCTTTCAGCAGCCTGTAGAGACCTTCAGAGGTCAAAGATTCTAAGGTTGTACTGTTCATTAGTTTTTAACTGAAAGAAGGCAAAGAAAATATAAAGTGTCAGATAAGAGATTGGGGAGCTATAATCACAAGTGATGTACTTGACTTGCATGTTGCCAACCACGGCATCCCACATACCAAGAAAGATCCCAAAGTATACCATTTCTGTGACCCCCAAGTAATACAAAAATGAAAAAAATATATGGTTTAGTTGTAGTGTTGGCATTTACAGACCATGTCTGGGAATAAAAAAACAATTAATTGGCCAAGATTCTATCATAAAAACCAATGAAAGAGAGAGAGTATAGGAAACCAGATTACCCTGTGTCCAGGATAGAGAGAATATACTTAATGATATAGAGACTATGTTCCATTATCTCATCGACCATTAAACACAGCCCTTCTCTGTGTTCACTTTCGCATTTGAAGCTAGTGAACACAGACGACAAGCTTGGGAAAATGGTAATATACTATATGAATCCATTAAAGAAGAATTGCATACTACAAGTCAAGAATGTGAAAATATTGCTCAGAAAATAATTCTTTTGACCCTTCCTGGAGAGCGGATCTTAAGAAGCAAACTTGCACTTGCATTGCTCTAACATAGAAATTAGACTGCAGAAATTAAAAGCAACATCTTTCTGTTACACTTCTAATTTTCTGATGAGATCTGTGTAGGAGTTAAGCTTGTTACTCTTTAATAACTCGAGGACATTAGATTTAGTAAAATCAGATTTCAAGGGGACATTTTTTCAGTTATTTTTTTAGGATGGATGATGGCATAAGTGAACAAAATCCCATAAAGACCATAATGGTGCTGCTATTTAGAAAGCAGATCGATCCAACTGCATATAATATTAATATTGAAGATAATTAGAGTTTTCTACCTGGGGACTGCTGGTAGAAGTCATCAAAACAACAGTGCCCCCTTTGTTGATAGACCCTAATGCATTTCCAACATAGTATTGTTAATGCCCTGCCTCATAAAGAAATTATCTATAAGCATTTATTAAAGCTTTCAACAACCTCATAAAACAGTGCTGTATTAGTGGAAAGTGGCTATTGACAAATTGTCCATTATCAGTTATGCGTGGGACCTTGAAAAGGAGCTGGATGTTAGTTGCATCTTCATGATGGAAGAACAGAGGTGCTTAATTATACCAAAGCACTATTATCCCAGCAGTACTTCGGTTATCACTGGAAACACTTGAAATCTTTAGGATGAATGGCTCTGACTTAATAGTGGTAATTGACTGAAAAAGAGCATTTAAAATGGTCTCTGCTTGTACATTTGCACTTATTTTAGGCACTTGACTGCTCCTGTATAAAACCTTCTGATGATAAGATGCTCTTGTATGCTGCCCCCTTACGCATTAGAAGAAACATTCGATCTCAACCCTAAATGGTCTGTCCTGTGCATGTCTACAGAATTACCTCCACTTTTGCTCTCATAAACTGTATCATGCTATTCTGGTCTTTCATATATTTCCCAAACAAAACTAACAGTATATAGTCCAAATGCATAATATAATATCTGTTTCTTCAGCTTAGAGTCTTTTCCCCAAGCAATTCTCAACATTGACTTCTTTTATCTTTTTATTTTCTAGCTGAAATGTCATCTTCTCAGAATTTCCTCACTATGCAACGTAACATTAGTCCATTGCCTCAATTATATTATTCTAGTTTATTTCATCTATGTAGTTTATCATCACAATACTTACATTTTTCTTGCTTATTGTTTACCTCTGCATGGAAAAAAAGGCATGTAAGAACTGAGATATTTTCCAGCATTGTATTATTTCTAGAATCCCAAACTATTCTGTATTCATAGGCCTATAGAAAGACAAGACCATAAATACAAAAAAGCAGAGTATTTACTCAGAACTTGTTATAGCAAGGGATTCAGTCTTTATAACTTTTATTTTACAGACACTTTAAGTCAGATAGAGAAAAGGATGGGTTTTATATTGGGAAATAAAAAACAGGGAGGTATATCCTGTTAGAATGACATTTGAAGGGGAAACAAGGGTGAGCTTAATGGTTAATTGGTTTTCTAAGCATATTTGAATTTGGATTTCTACCAAGGTGGAAAGTGGAAAACAAGTAGGAAAAATTATTGGTTATTAAGCAGCGATTAATCAAGTATTAAGAAAGTGATAACTTGGTTAATAAAAGAGCGAATTATTTTCATTTTGCTGTCCTTTCATCCCAGAAGAATCTTGCCTCTGTTGACATCAGTAAACCCTACTCAGAATGAGAAACAGAGATGTTTCACACCAAATATCTATGTAAACAAGCCCACATCACAGTTTTGAAAGCATTACCTACTCAGCAATTTTAATGTGGCTCACAATTATGCTTTCTGTCATTTGGTGGTGAAGAGAAGAAAGAGAGCCAGTCCAGTCTCACCCTAAACGTATTTCAAGACTTACTCTGCTCCTCAGCAAAAAATACTAGAAAGTCAATGGAGAAAGCATGTAGACGTCACTAAGCTCAATAAGCAAAACAATATAACAAAAGGAAAAAACAACAGTGAATATCAAACAGCATCTTTCATAACACTATGATGAGGAATTTCAATAGTTCAAAGGAATGAAAACACAGGTGGTGAGCAAATAAAATAAGAATAGAAATTTAAAACAAAACTACAGTCAGAAATGGAAAAAGTTAAGAACATGATAGATGTAGTAAAAAAGTCAAAGAAAACTCCAAATAGCAGTAAAAGAAGCTGAGAAAAAAGATCAAAAAGCCCCAAGATGAGACAGAGGAAACTTGCAAAGAAATAACAGAATTTGGAAAATAGTCTGAAATAAAATGTACAACATATCAGAGAACTATGGATCAAGAAAAACAGAATGGTATATGTGCGGAAGAAACAGTAGTTAAAGAAATCATGGGTAGAAAATTTTCCAGAATTAAGGATACCAGATTTAAGAATGAGATCCAACAGGCCTAAAGGACCCCTGAGAAAATATATTCAACTAGAAAAACCCCAAAGAACATTGTACTCAGAAATGACAGAATCCAAAGCTAGAGTCAGAGTACTGAAAGCAGTGGGATGACAGAGGAACTTAAATACAAAGGATCACCCATAGTAGGTCTATCATTTGAAATGCTGAAAGCTGGATAGTATGGAAGTATTGTACAAAAACTCAATGTAGTGTACACTTCAATGATAATATTCTGTCCAGCTAGATTGTAATTTAGGTTTAAATCAAGAATACAGAGCGTCATGGGCAGGCAATGTCAATGGAAATTCATGAACTTGATTCCAGTCTTGCAAGAAGCATTAAAAGAGTATCTCTGAAAGATACAGAGAGAGGAGTGCACTGAGGGCAGAGAAGGTGCCATTATGGCAATGATAGTAGAAAATTATTACTCTGGATGATAACGGGTGGTGAAAGATAGTAAAGTGATATACATATTATCCCTTCAATAACAATACTGCAAACAACAGTTTCAAAAAATAAAGGAAGTGGAGTGAGTTTGTATCTCACAGCGATTCAATTAAAATTTCATTAATAAAAGGCATAGGACAAACATCCCAACATGTGGCATTAAGTAAGGCACTAGTAATGAATATGGTCACCCTCTACTAGATTAAGAAGGTCTGTTGAATCTTTACTTGACAAGGGATTTCATATGTTTTCAATAATAAATTGATGTCTTTTTATTGGTTGTGTCTTATTTGCTGGTTAAAATTATCTTTGTTTTGGTTTTTCAGGCCACACCCATTTGATGCTCAGGGGTTACTCCTGGCTAAGCTCTCAGAAATTGCCCCTGGCTTGGTTGAACCATATGGGATGCCGGGGGATCCTTCCATGGCTAGCGCTTGCAAGGCAGAGATCTTACCTCTAGCGCCACCTCGCCGGCCCCTGGCTAAAATCATATTACATTCAGTCATTACAAATTGAGTTTTTTCCTTTATTTTCTGATGATTCCATTTGTCATTCCTTTTAGATTATATAAAATAACTCTATTATATGCTACCGAGGGAGGATGTTGGGTGGGAAGGAAACCAGGGACACTGGTGGAGGGAGGGGACACTAGTGGTGGTATTGGTGTTGGAATGCTATATGGCTATAACAATTCTATTATGAAAATCTTTGAAAATAACAAAGGTATTAATGAAATCTCGTGTATTAATTACAATTAAAAGGAGAAAAGGACAGAAAAGTGTGACTTGATTTCTAAGACTAGTTTCTGTGGACTACAGTCTGCTTTTTACATTGGAGAATTGAAAAGAATTGAACATTTTGGGGGCCATTTTGGACTGTTTGATCTCAAAAGGAGAATTGAACAACAAGCAAATATTGTAAAAAAGGTTCACTGTAGGGGCCAGAGTGATGGCACAGCAGTAGGGAGTTTGCCTTCTACGCAGCTGACCCAGGACAAATGAGGTTTGATCTCCCAGCGTCCAGTATGGTCCTCCAAGCCAGGAGTGATTTCTGAGTGCATAGCCAGGAGAAATCCCTGAGCATCACCGGGTGACCTAAAAATCCCCCCAAACAATAAACCCAACAAACAACAACAACAACAACAACAACAAAACAAGGTTCAATGTATTGTCAGAAAGTAAAATATTTTTAAGAGAAGAAACAACAACAAGCAAAACCACCAGTGAAAGCATAAATTAAGGTTTTTTGCAGTACTCTAAATTCTAAGCAGCACTTCTAAGGTCTAAATAGATTATGTCATGTTTGACCAGTTAGCCAAGTACTGCTATGTTGTAACCTTCTTAATAAAAATTGGGCATGTGCACCATTTTTCCTCCTTAGAAGAGACTTTGAAGGACAGAGATAAAGTCCAACATAGTTTATTTATGGAATCAATTCAGAAATGTCTTACTGTGGACATTTAAATATACTATTGATAAATAATTGTACACAATAGAGTTCTGATTTGGAATTGAATTAAATTGAGTTCAATTATATTCTCCCTATGGTTATATTTGTTTGATTTCTTAGCACAATGAACCAGTGAAGTTCAATATAAGCGACTAGAAGAGTAAGAAACAAACCCCAGAGAAATCATATTTGTTCATTTTGTTTGTTCATGAAACATAAAATTTTAGCTAGATACATGATTTTTATGACAGGCAGAACATTTGCTTCCTTCTAACTGATTTGGAAATGCAACAATAATTCCAGGAGTGGGGGGAAACCTGGTTATTGCATTTTTGCTAGCTTAGGTACAGTTTTCTAAGTGGAAATTCAGAGAGGGGTAATAACAGACTATTAAGAATGATAAAGTAATGAAGTCTCCCCTTTAGCTTTCAGTTTATAAGAAGTGGTGAGAAATGATCACATAATTATAGTGTAAGATGTAAAAAGGAAGTTATCAAATATCAATCGATAACACTCTTTAATGTCTGAATTGCATTGAAAAAATCTTTGTGTCATTATTTTGATATTTACAGTCATTAATATTCTAGTTGTTATTCTTAATTATTGTGGAATGTGAGAAGAAAATCAGAATTTTTCTGACTATTAATTTGAGGGAAAATAATATTGACTTATGTTAAGAAAGAGAGATGGTGGAGTATTTAATTATAATTATGAACATAAAATTAGAAAAATAAAACTATGTATTTTATGTGGAAGTATGGGTGGTTTGGGGATTTTAATATGCTTAAAATACTAAAGCAGTACAATTTATTAATATCTCATGCTTATATTATATTAGGAAACATTTTGGCTCACAATATCAAGCTTTGATAGATAAATCACTTATATTTGTTCACTAAAAGTAAGTAAACTGTGTACCTATTGATTTTTGTGCAACATATTATAAAGTATTTTTTTCTGAAAGAGTATATTTATTTTTACACCTTTAATATCAGTTATGGCAACATATACTTTAATAAAATTGTTAGGATTTTGAATGATTTTTGTATTATGGTATAAAAATAGTATAATCTTACAGATTTCAATGTTGTTATGTTTATTGGTACAATTCTCTTCTAATGTCAAATTCTTTTGAATTTTATCTTATAGTCCTTAAGGATTATATTATATATTATAGCTACTATATATTATATATCTTTAACATGAAGGTAAAAATATGTTTGATTTCACACAGTATGCAAATATGAAGCCCAAATCACACCTAGAAAATGTGTAAATTTTTTTATTTTTTGAAAATGTGTAAATTTAGAGATAAATTGACACTATTTTAGATTTGTAAATTTTCACATCTTCACATGCATAAATAGCCTAGCTCTGAAAACAATCTTTTATTCTTTTCTACTTTCCAATCTCTCACTACTTATTATATATTTTTTCTGTATTTTATCCTACTTATTATTAATTTTACATATTTTAATTATTTTTGTTTTATCAACAAAACCAGCAAAGTCTTTAACTGTGTAACTAAAAACTAATTCATACTGAGGATGAAATACATGAAGAAATATTCACATGTTTGTTATACTATCAAGACTATGTACTTGAAATATTTATTTCTATGACCCAATTTTACTCTACTGGATATAGTACATAACTAATTTTTTTTTTGCCACAAAACATTTTATTTACAAAATATATAAGGGATACTATACAACTGTCCCCATTAGCCCTGCTTCCTGCCACACCCTTCAGCCAGGCTGAAGTCACCCAGGGGAGGGAGAAGATGGGATGCAGAGGTGGGGTCACTCAGGCTCTCAAGTACAGTAGGGGCATCCGCTTGTGCTGGTAACCTCAGCTCTGCCAGCCATGCACCACCTTGGGTTCCCCCACATCAACCAGGAGCTCCTGCTCTGCTTCATGCAGTTCCTCAGCTGGGTCATAACTGTACATGGGGAGTAGGTGGTGGCGCAGCTGGTCCACCCGCTTTTTCTTCTGCATATACATCACCACAGCCACCACCACCCCGACCAGGGTGATGAGGAAGAAAGGCCCCAGCACATAGCCATGGAGTCGCTGCTGGCCTGGGTGGCACTGGGCACTGTGGAGTTGTTCATGACATCAGCGCCCCGGGCCCAGCATGGGACAGTAGTGCCTGGGAGGGCGCCTGCACCCGGCTCCCTCCCGCCGCTGCCGGCCTCACAACAAGGACCAGGCTTGGCCTGGTCCCGCGCTCAGGAAGCCATACATAACTAATTTTTAAGTTTTTCCTTTTATAATAAAGTTTCTTAAAAATAGCATTGGGAGAATTATTTTAATTCTGTCACTTTTCTATCATTGATTTAAATATCTGATATACTCAGATATGGTCTTGGTTATGGTTATTCTCTATATCATAATATTCGCTTAATCTAAGAAAATTAATCCAAAATATTTATCTTTTAATGGAGAAAATTCACATTTTTATATTGCTTGCAAAAAACAAGTACCCTTTCCATTTTTTTTTTTTGTTTGTTTTTTGGTGTGGCAAACTCTCCCTATTCTATTGTCTTCTACTCTTCATGTAGACAATTTTAAACTCACAGTTTATATTCAGTGGTTGACATTATTTTGCTTTTTCTAAAACATGTGATAGTACAGATGGATAACATCAATCTGACTGGATTTGGTTATAGAATTCACAGCCTGATTATGTTAGAGATTTCACTTCATTCCAGAAAACAAACAACTTGAGTCAGTCCAGATGCAATTTCTTTGACTTCCTTGGAATCCAAATTATACTCTCTCTATATGTAAAAATTTAGCATTGAGAAAAATATTTCTCCTTTTAGAGTCTAGATAATTGCATTTCTTCTGAGGCTTTCATTTCTGTTCTTAGAAACTTAAGTTCACTTGACTATTTTCTCGACATACTTTCTGCCCATCTTTTTAAATGGGGTGCATATCCATTTAGGATATGATACGGAGGATAAAAGAAATCAGTCATCTCAATGCCTAATTTGATTTTGTTCAGAATTTAATATAAATCCTAAGTAATCTAAGAATGAAGCCCCTCACTCAATATCCTGTCAGTGTTCTTAGTAGAAATTCCTTTTCGACTTAGTATCTTGTGTTCTCTGAAGAATTATTTGTGATATCCTGACAATGAGGAAATTAGGAACAAATGGCATAAGAACAGGGTATCCTATCTCACCAACTAAAGACAAGACAAAATCAGAAGACTTGTCACACTTTGGGCTGTGCAAAAGTCAAGAACGTGATCTACAGATGACTGGCAGATAGAACCATGACCAGGCAGTATGTAATCTGGGACCAGCAAGAAAGTCCTAGTCCAGGGTTTGTTCTACGACCTGCACAACAACCATGATCTCTAATTCCAGAGACCTGACTGAGACAATTGCAACTGAATGGGTCTTCTGGAAACATAACAAAAGACGATATACCAGGCTCCACCCGAGGTTTCAATGCAAAGGCCAAGACCACCAACTGCAGAAGACAGTTGTTTTCCATACAACACAAAAACACCAAGGGGAACTTGAAAGGAGTCTATAGATAATCCCATGACAATATATTCCAAGGGTGGAGAAACCCTTATCTCTTAGGCCAAGGGGATTTTCTTTTCGAATGACCCCAAGTTTTACTGTGCCTATGCAGGAGGGGAAAAAGGGGGGAGCGGGCAGAGAGATAGCATGGAGATAAGGCATTTGCCTTTCATGCAGAAGGTAATCGGTTCGAAACCCGGCGTCTCAATTGGTTCCTTGTGCCTGCCAGGAGCAATTTCTGAGCATGGAGCCAGGAGTAACCCCTGAACACTGCCAGGTGTGACCCCAAAACCACACACACACACACACACACACATACACACACACACACACACACACACACGAGAGAGAGAGAGAGAGAGAGAGAGAGAGAGAGGTAGAGAGAGAGACAAAGAGCACAAAATAACCTTTTTTTTCTTCTTTTCTTTTTTCTTTTTTATTATTTTATATTTTATTTTTTATTTTTTCTC
>PVKC010039417.1:0-12551 GCA_004027635.1 Crocidura indochinensis | reverse complement strand
TTTTTTTCTTCTCTTTATGAGTTGTTCAATAAGTCATTCTGGTGATAGAATCCCCCAGTTAATGCTTTTGATTGAACCATGTCATTGAGTTTGTTGGACTTGTTCTTGTGCTCCCCATATTCGCCAATAACACCAAGTGGCATTGTTCCTTTTTGCATAGGCACATTAAAATGGGAAATTACTATCCATAAAAATAAGATCTTATTTAATAGAGATTGGAACACACAAATCTTGTAGTGTAAAGGAATCTTATACCCTGAACACTGTCATAATGACCTGGCACAGGCCTCAGAAGAAAGGGCATTATCCATTCACCTCTGAACCATGGAAGCCATCCACGAAACATCCAAGTTGTCTATAACATCACCAGGAAACAATCCTCTATCACGGAAGACCCTACCACTGCTCAAAAGTCGATCTGCTCAGAATTGTCTTCCCTTAACACTGAGAAGACTAACAACAACAAGGACCTGCTTACAGGATAGGGCTTCATGCATTGCCCTTTAATTATGAGGTGAGGCAGGAGGACGCTCCACATCCTAACTTCAACGCAGGATATGCAGATTCAAGGATCTTTGATACAGAAACATGATACCAACAACAGAGACTGTGTAAAAAATAAAAGTGTGTTGGCACTACAATGTATTGGATTGGACTATCTAGCTTGCCTGGAGCCTAGAGTTGGTCTTATTTCAGGAAACTTCAGGGATAGGGTCTTTTTGTATTTAGGCCAAGGTTATTTCTTTCCATGCTCCTCATATTTTGGTGGGCCTATGCAAACAACAATGCCACTCTAACACCGTTTTTTACTGTGCTCCTTTGACTCTAATCCTTACAAAAAACCCACTTAAATTTTTGAGGTTAACTTAAACTTAATATGCATGTACATGGAAATGTTAAAAAATAGTTTGCCTCTAATGTTTAAGGAGTTACATAATTTTCATGGCTATAGATAGCCTTGTGTGCTGTTAAGAAACATTATAATGTATATAATTATATAATATTATAATTATAATATTATAATCTGGGGACTTGACAAACAAAGTAATTGTACATGGATTCTGTTTTGTTTATCTTAATGTTCGTTGGCCGAAAGTTTAAAGTTAACATACCAGCAAGGGGACTTCTTCTGATAATTATGTTACTTGTGATTGTCCTTCCACTGTAACCTTACCTTGTCCTCTCTCTTTGCATCTTTGTTCTCATAATTAAAAATAAAAAAAATATTAAAACTTCAAAAAAAAAAGAAAGAAATCTTGATGAAGGGTAGTATTTGATAAGATAGATGATAAAAAGTTAGTGTAGTATAGTAAATAACTGGGTTTGTTTTTAGTATATAAATATTTAGATTACAATATAATTTATTTTGATGATCACAGGCTGTGTTTGGGATAGTATTTTACTCTCAAACTGACCGATTGTCAAGTCACATCTTTGACCTATAAACTACATGAATCTATATGTGTTTTTGTGTGCACATATTCTTACACTGATGTGTTGTATATTTATACCCCTGAGACATGCCTGGTTCATAAACTGATTTATTCTTTTATTTTCTTTTTTCCCTTTGTGATCATGAATACCTAATATTTGAACAGACCTTTGGTACGTTCATAGAAGCTTTTCAACCATTTAGACATTATGTTGACTTAAATATGCAAATCTGATTTGTGTACAGTATAATATGCTAACTATAATGATACTTGAAATATTAACAGTCAATACTAACAATTACCGGGGCCAGGCAGTGGCGCTGGAGGTAAGGTGCCTGCGCTAACCTGGGATGGACCGCAGTTCGATCCCCTGGTTCCCCATATGGTCCCCCATGCCTGCCAGGAGCAACTTCTGAGTGAATAGCCAGGAGTAACCCCAGAGCGTCACTGGGTGTGGCCCAAAAACCTAAAAAAAATATTAACAATTACCCCCAAAATTTTAGAGTAGAATTTGGTAGTAACTAGATTAGTTCTGATCTTGCATGTATGAAGCCCTGGATGAGTTACTGTATGGAATTTATCTCCTATATTATAATTTTCTATATAATATAAGTTATTCTATATTTCTGTATGATATAATTTATATACAGAAAATTATAATTTTATATAATCCAAGTGCAATATAAGAAAGTTAAAATCATAAACAAAAATTATGTAATGATCTGTTATTATTTTTAATATAATTTTTATTTTGATCATAATGGCTTACATATTGTTGACAATATTTTAGGCACATATTTTTACAAAATCAAGGGGATTCTCATCACTGATTTGTCCTCCCTACACCTCTGTTCTCACCCTACCTCCCATATTCTCCTCCCTCACCCCGGGGACTACTAGAATATGTAGTTCCCTCTGTACCTAGCTTACTACTTAATAGTCTTACACCTGTTTGGTCTTGGTACCTCCCTTATTTCCTCCTTTAATTGGGAGGCAGGACTAGATAGTTCAAGTTATGTGGTTTTGTTTGAAGAAGAGAAAAGTAATAAATTGGGGTAAAATCAAATATGTCGAAAATGGGCAGAATCCTTCTAGAGGATCTCATCATCAGTTTGAGAGACGAAGGGAAAAAAGAAGGTGAAACACCCCAACAGTACAAAAAGAAGTGTCAAATAAAATATCCAGTGAGCACTTCAACAATAAAGATAAGCACCACAAAAAAGCCATGGTCTTGAGATAAAAAAAACATGGCAGAGCACATAAAGAAAGAAAAGAAAAGAAGAAAAAAATATATAAATGGAGACAACAACTTCAATAACTACACCAGGGGCCTGGGAGATAGCATGGAGGTAAAGCGTTTGCCTTTCATGCAAAAGGTCATCCGTTCGAATCCCGGTGCCTCATATGGTCCCCCGTGTCTGCCAGGAGCAATTTATGAGCACGGAGTCAGGAGTAACCCCCTAGCATTGCCGGGTATGACCCCCCCTAAAAAATAACTACACCAAAACAAAGATATTGACAAGAAGTAGATGGGTAAATAAAAAATAAATAAATAAAAATAGAAAAATGTTTTGTGCTTTTTGCCTTTTTTCCCCTCCTGCACAGGCACAGTAAATATTGGGGTTATTTGAAAGGAATTCTCTTGGCCTAAGAGATAAGAGATTTCTCCACCCTTGGAGTATATTGTCATGGGATTAACTATAGACTCCGACCAGATTCATTTACTCTCCCCTTGGTGCTTTCGTGGTGTTTGGAAGACTTCTGCTCCATACTGGGTGATAAAATCAGATCTCTGTATCTAGAGATCTCAGTATCTGCACAGGTCCAGCAGTGGAACTTATGATGAAGTCTTTCTTTGTGGTTCTAGAAGTTTTGTTCCCTCAGTGTCATTTTAATTTGCCTTCTGTGGTTGGTGGTCTTGGTGTTTGTACTGATTCTAGGATGGAACCTAGGATAGCGTCTTTCGTTGTGTTTCCAGAAGAGCCATTCCGTTGCAATTGTCTCAGCCAGACCTTTGAAACTGGAGATCATGGTTGTTGTGCAGGTCATAGTTCAAACCCTAGACTAGGGCTTTTTTATTGGTCCCAGGATGCATACAGTCTGGTCATGGTTCTAGCAGCCAGTCATCTGTTTGGCTGTCCTGGGTCTTTTGTGGTTCCAGATGAATTTTGTGATTAATTGTTCTAATTCTTTAAAGAATAATGTCTGAATTTAGACAGAGATTGCATTAAATCTATATAGTAGTTTGAGTACAATAGTCATTTTGTCTATGTTAAGTCTACCTACCCATAAGCGTGGGATGTTCTTCCATTTCTTTAGATTCTCTTCAATTTCTTTCTGAAGTGTTTTGAAGTTTCCCTGGTATAGGTCCTTCACTTCCTTTGTAAGGTTGATTCCTAGGTACCTGATATTTTTTTGATATTATTTTAAATGGAATAGTATTTTAATCTCTCTCTCCTTGACTTCATTATTTGTATATAGAAACGCTGTCTTTTGTGTATTGACTTTGTAGCCAGCCACTTTGCTGTATTGGTTAATTGTTTCTAGGAGTTTTACTGTGGACTCCTTAGGGTTTTCGATGTATATCATCATATCGGCTGCAAATGGAGATAGTTTGAGTTCCTCTTTTCTAATTTGGATTCATTTGATTCCCAGGTCTTGTTGGATTGCAATTGCTAGGACTTCTAAGGTTATAATGAATAAGAGTGGACAGAGTGGACAGCCTTGCCTAGTTCCTGACTTTAGTGGATATGCTTCTAGTTTTCGCCAATGACTATAATGTTGGCTGTGGGCTTTTTATATATAGCTGTAACTATTTTGAGGAAGGTTCCATCTAACCCTATTTTGCTGAGTGTTTTCAACATAAAAGGGTGTTGCATTTTGTCAAACGCCTTCTCTGCATCAACTGATATGATCATATAGTTTTTGTCTTTCTTGTTGTTGATTATTTATAATATAATTATTAGAGAGACTCTGCATTTTCTGGTCTTGCCATAACTTCTATAAAATTTAATCAGCTTGAAAGCTATCATTCTCCAAATACAAGATAATGTTTTTTAAACATCATTTGCTAGAGATAATAGATAAATCTAGCCTGAATCAAGGGAATCTTCTTTCTCTTAGACATAATTTTAGCCTGGAACTGAGTGAGAGCCTGGCTGTAGGGCTTTTGCCTTGCATGAGGCTTATAGAGGACAGACCTAGGTTTGATCCCTGGTGTCCCATTATGATCCCCTCCCCCACCAGCCAGAAGCAGTTTCTAATTCCTGAGCATCACCAGTTGTGCCCCCACCAAAAAATGAAGAAGAAAAAATAAAGAACATTAGTCTCAAATTGATGTTGCCTTGTGTATTATAAAGCCCAACTCTAGTTTATTGTGAACATTGAAGCTTAGCATGATCCAGGTGTAAATACACCATTCTATGGCACTTATTTAACTCTGCTTCAGTTTGAACAAATTCTCTTTGTATTTGTTTCTTCTAGTACTTAGTATTTTAGTGGCAGAAATAAATAAGTACTCAAGATCTTAGGTCTTTTTGGATTAGATATGCATCATCCTAAAATTATTTCTAGTGCTATCTCTGTTCTATTACAATTGGCACACACACAAAAAAAGTCGAATAATTATCAATACCATACTAACATTGTCTTTTTTCTCTGTATGACATTAGGCAAATTATTTTGCTTCATTGTACACTTTTATAACTACAAAAAGGACCATGGAATTTTCTATTGCTTGGAATCACAAGCTATAAAACAGGAATAGCTTCAAGAACTATAGATGGGTCTGTAAAAAATAAACAATTCATTCCCTCTTAACCTATTCCATGGGCAGAAAAAGGAGTTTCACTCTGTCTGAAACTTTTCTAACAATATGGTACTCTCTATTTCAAGGATTCTGGACACCATATTTTTTATTTCCTGGGGGTAAAAGCCTATGTGGTTTTATACTGGTGACTCTTTTGGTGTAGAAAGCAGCAGTACCTGGGATTAAGGTATCATTTTATTCACTGTACTAGTTACTTTCTAAATGGCAAATAGTATAAGCTTTATTTACAGAATAGTTCAGTTTCCTGCAGTGTATTGATCTATGTAGATGAGCATTGTTTATATATTGCTCAATTTATAACTAAGAAAACCAAATCTGAGATCTAAAGTATAGAGATATCTCCCTTTCAACTCCTTTTAAATAAAAAATTAATTATTTGCTCACTCAACAAGATAGCATGGCTCTGAGCATTTTAATACTTTGGTACGCCATATATTGCCTTATTCCAACAAGATCTAATTATAAATTAAGAAAGAATAATCAGCATGTCTAGAAGCAAAAATATTCAATGATCTCATAAAATTATATCTTAATATCTAATTCAGAATTAAAGATGTGAACAAAATTCCTCAGAGAAAAGACTGCTAAAGATGCTACCTACCCTCTGTATGTGAATTTGGCAGGCAGAAAAAAAAGAGAGATGCCCTATTTATATAATTCTGAGATAATGTTAGGGGGAAATTAATTATAAGAAAACCTCTAAAATGAATTTATGTAAGAGGAATTGCTAAAAATTCTGGTCCTTAGATGATTTCATGGAAAATCTAATTCATGAATGTTCCTAGTAGAGTCCTGCAAAACAGTTTCAGAGAGGAACCTTCTTCTGAATATCCCACATTCTGTGGTTTACTCTATACATTGAACTTCAAGTGAATACTGGTTAATTAGTCCAGTGAATCTCTTCCTCAGGCACTTGTTCAGGCAGTAAATTCCATCTTCAGCAAGACAGTTACTAGTTTTATAACTTCTTTAGAGTTCAATTACTGCTCATCATAGTGGAAAATAATCTCATTTGGCCCAGATATTCTGATGCTTTATCCTTTACATTGATTAAAGTGATTTTTCTTCTGAGTAAATACATATTTTCATGTTGAGGCATTGTATGAAGATTAGGAGGAGATTGAGAAGCATAATGCATATTATTTGTAATTGCTCCACTTAGAAGTTAGGTTACATTGGGGAAGAACTGTGATAAGTTTACCTTTAGACTCTCTGATCTCCCTTTCATCGTGATATTTTTTTCTGAAAAAAAAAAAAAAAGAACTCAGGTTTATACTTATAGAGACCCTTTTCTGTGTAGGATAAACTATAATGAATGTGACATTCCATTCTAATGATTACTTTCCATTTGCAAGATCTGGGAAGTTCTTCAATATCCTCCAATAGAAGCATATAAAACATGTATATGATGTGTAATTAAAGGTGTTGAGGAAGGTGCCATATTTTAAACAACTATGTAATTACCTTATCAATTTTCTGAATTGTAACTTTATGAAGGAAAGAGGGATTTCTTAAAAATATATTTACTGGATCTAGATAGGAGAGGAGATAATTAATGCCCAACTATAATATATTTTATTAAAAGAGCTAATGTAGGGTTGAATCAGTTGCACAGTGGGTGGAGGTGTGAGATGCTTGCTGGGAACTATAGTGGAGTGAGGTCAACACTGGTGGTGGGAATGGTCCTAATTCACTGTCATTATATGCCTGAAATACAACTGTGAAAGACTTGCAATTCACAATGGTGTTGGTTACCATTGACCTGACAGTGGCCATTTTTGCTTCGGCCTCTCTGCCATTTTCCTGCTTTGCAACTGCAAAGTGCCTACGTGCAGTTTCACTACAAAGCCCCTGGGTTATCAGAAAACAGGTGGCCTATAAAGTAATATATAACTCTTTGGCCCAGCGGAGAAGGACACAGCTTGTTACCACCCCCAGGAATGGAATTACTCCTCTAGCCCACATGCTTGAGTTAAATAAGGTATACTTTTTTATCCTGTGCAACATTGTTTCTACAAGGTTATTTCTTGCCCTACCATAAATCTGTTAAGAGCTCAAGAATGTGGTCAAACATACCCTCTTCGGGGTCACGGGGTATTACCTTGGAAACTGCTAATCTATTTGACTTACAAGAATGTCCTGACCCCTACCCCACTGCCCACTTTCCATATTTGGAAGATGATGTTACCTTCTTTGTTTCACCCAACCTGTGCTGTGTTTATACCATATTTGGAATAATCAAGTGGCCTGCGCGCCAAAAGAATGATTGGCATTCCATTTGCCTGCCCCTTTCTACCTTGTCTTTATAAGCAGGAGCACATCATTAAAGAGATGCCTTTGATTGGTCTCTTCCGTCTTGGGTCTGTTATTCCTTAACTTCTTTGATTTCTTACAGGTGTGGTGTAATCCAAACCCCGCAAAATAAAGGTGCGGCTGTCCGTGAGCCTCTCATCGACTCCCCGCTGGCTGGGCCCCTTTGGGGGGCTTCAGGACACCTGCATTTTGGCTCCCAACATGGGGCGAAGACCACCACAACCTGCGGACAACTAGCAGGCGGCGAGTCCGGAGCCTTTTTCGTAGGTCGCAGGAACCCCACCAGGGTTGCGCTGAATTTGGTTAGCCTTAACAAACTGCAGTACATCCGTCGTCATCCCCACCGGCCCTAATTGGCTTTTGGGGCTTCACCCATCGGATACGCGATCATGGGTGCTGCATTGAGTACTGACCTTAAGTTCATTCAGGATATTCAGTCTGAATTAAAACGTAGACATATAGAGGTTACCAAAAAAGATATTTGTAATTTCTTAGTCTTTGTTCATAATGTTTGCCCTTGGTTCATTATTACCTGTCCAAATATTGTCGCATCTACTTGGGATAAGGTCGGTAACGAGCTAAGTGATCATTTTTCTTCTAATAAAGAACCTGATAAGGAAAAGGTAATTTTACAGTATTGGAGTCTGCTTAGAGATATTATTGTTGCCAGAGGCAATGAAGAAACTGCCAACAGGATTGTCTGTGCTGCCGAATCCCATCTTGAACTAGTCTCTCGTGAGTGTTCCCGGGCTCCCTCCTGCTCTGACTCTATTTCTCAACTCCCCTCCGACCCTCCATCTTCAGCTCCACCTACTTCTGCCACTACACCCTCTGTGAAAAATCCTAATACCTCCAACTCTTCCTTTGCTTCAAAGCTTAAATCTGCCCTTAAAGATCTCCCTGGCGCTTCTCGTCTATACCCTTCTGTTGCTATCGCTCCACCCCAAGACCTCGACCCACAGGACGCACAAACACTGAAAGAACAAGCTGCTTATTACCATAATCCACTGCCCACTGCCCCTCCGCCGTATACCTTTCCTGCTTCACCAAAGTCTCTACTACCCTCACCCTCACCCCCTGTCCCTCCTGCTGATCTGGATTCTCAACTCTCCACTCTCCACTTTGGTCTCCCACCTGTCCGATAAACTTGCTAACGCTCTTGGATCACATACTGCTGCTACTTTTCCTGTCTATCTCCCTGACGGAAACACTCTCCCCCCCCGCCCGCTCAGCGGCCTCCGCCGCTGCTTCCCCGCTCTGGCCCCCGCACCAGGGGCAGGGCGCGGCAAGAACGAGAGGCCTGCGGCGAGAACGAGAGGCTCAAGTGGCCGCTGGTGCTGCAGACCCTCCCGTCACTGCAGCCACGGTGCTCCCACTCTCAGACTCCGGCTCAAACTCAGAGGAGGAGGAGGAAGCTCAACCCAGCGGCACTGCATCCACCAGGGGAGAGGCATTGCAGGAGCTTCTCCTGTGTTATGAATCTATAAATAGAAAGGATCTTACTGAACTGCTTCAGGCGGTGAAAATGTATGGTACTCAAGCCCTGTATACCATCTCTTGCCTTGAGGCGTTGGGAAATGGCGGTGCCCTCCTCCCCTGTGAGTGGAAACACATTGCCTCCAATGCACTGCCACATAAGATATATTTGCTTTGGGAAACTGATTTTTTGAAAGCCTGCCGTGATCTGGCTAGAGGAGACAAAGAGTATTGCCTTATGCTCTCTGGCTCTGCCCCGTATGACACCCTTCAGCAGCAGCATGCCCTCTCTCCTGATATTCTCACTAACACAGGCTTTGCCGCCATGAAAGCCTGGCGAAACCTCCCAAGGGAAGGCAGTGCTTATTCTCCACTCAGTCAGATAACACAGGGACCAGATGAAGCTTATAATGCGTTCATAAGTCGCCTCCTAGAGGCCGTTGAGCGAATTCTTGACACTCCTTCCTCTGAAATGAATGACCCTCTGGTCAAACAACTTGCTTTTGAGAATGCCAATACCTCTTGCAAAGCCCTCTTAAAGGGACACATGATGGGAAAGTCCATCCATGATATGATTGACATTTGTTGCAATGCTGACCCTAGTGCCCACCGGGTTGTTCATGCTATGGCTGCTTATCAGTCCCAATCCTCGGGCAAGGTTTGCTTTTCTTGTGGTCAAGCTGGCCATTTCATCGCCCAATGTCCCCAACGCTTGGCCCCCGTCATGCAGACAGGCACAGCAAATTCCCGTGCGCCATTTTGTCCGTGCTGTCGCCGAGGGCATCATTGGGTTGCTGAGTGCACTGCCACCACGGATGTTGCTGGCAATACTTTGCAGCCTAACCACCGCCTCTCGGCGTCGGGAAACTCCCACAGGGCCCGGCTCCGAAGCCCGAGCTTTCCAATTCAATGTTTTGTTCCGACTTTGGAGCCCAGTCAGCCAGTGCATCCTGCCCCACTGCCCCAATCTGCTCCAGCTCCTCAAGCCTTTTATCAGCAGCACCAAAAAACTTACCAACCTCAGCCGCCTCAGCCACTAGTCCCGCTCTTTCAAAGGAAAACACATCAATGCAACAAGAAGAGAAAAAAACACACTAAGGACTGTGGTGGATCACAGAAGTCCAGCATTTCTCTCTAGATTGTCTTCTCTGCTGTATGCCTAGGACCAAGATTTGATCCTTTGAGAGACCTCATCCACAGAGGACTCCACTCCCTTGTAGGCTAATCGACACAACCAGAAAGGCTAGAACCAGAGGTGTCTGGCTGCGCACATCATCTACCCAATGAATACCACCGCAACACATAGAAAAACACACAATACTAGTGTGACAATGGGGAAAAAATGCAGCTAGCATCAGACATAGAGAACGAAGAAGTCAATTCTGATGACCAGATAATGACCAACGAACTAATCAATCTCTCAGATAAGGACTTTAGAAAAACAATATGGAAGATGCTCAAAGAACTCAAAGAAACCATGGACCGAGTTGAACAGAACACTAATAAGAACCAAGAAAATATGATGACACAAATCGCAAAATTCCAAACTGAAATAACATGTCAACTAACAGACCTGAAAAACTCAGTAAATGAATTGAATGGTAAAATGGATGATCTCAACACCGGGGTAGAAGAAGCTGAGAATAGAATTGGTGCTGTGGAAGATGAGATAAATAACAACTCCATACAGTGGGAGAGATTGGAAAAAAAACTTAAAACAAATGAACAGACAATGGAAAAAATAGGAAAAGAATGGGAAAAGATGAAAATAGAAGACTATGATAAGATCAACAGAAACAACTTAAGGATCATTGGAGTCCCAGAGACACAGGAAGAAAATTTGAAGGAGGAATCAATGGTCAAGAACATCATTCAAGAGAAACTTCCAGAACTAAAGAGTATATGTGATCAAATCTTGCATGCCCGAAGAGTACCAACCAAAAGAAACCCCAGAAAAAATACCCCAAGACACATCCTAGTCACTAGGACAAATCCCACAGATAGAGACATAATTCTGCTAACAGCAAGATCAAAAAAGGAAATTACATTCAAGGGAGCATCCTTGAGAGTTACAGCAGACCTGTCACCAGAAACACTCAAGGCCAGAAAACAGTGGTGGGATATTGTGACAAGACTGAATTAAATGAATGCTTCACCTAGAATACTGTACCCAGCAAAACTCACTTTCCAGTTTGATGGAAAAATACATGGTTTCACAGACAAAAAACAGCTCAGAAACTTTACAGACTCAAACCCACGCTTAGGAGAAAAACAGAAAGACCTAATTTAAGAAAAGACTAACCAAAAGACACACCAAACTTCGACTTTAAGATGGCATCAAATCCTAGGACAATTCTTTCTCTCAATGTCAATGGACTAAATGCACCAGTAAAGAGACACAGGTAGCTAAATGGATCAAAAAACTCAATCCAACATTTTGCTGTCTACAAGAAATACACCTGAATAGTCAGAACAAACTTAGACTCAAAGTAAAAGGTTGGAGGAAAATTATCCAAGCAAACAACACCCATAAAAAGCTGGAGTGGCCATACTAATATCAGATAATGCAAACTTTATACTCAGGAAGGTTGTAAGGGACAAAGACTGACATTATATACTAACCAAGGGGTATATAGAACAGGAAGAAATCACTCTTCTAAACATATATGCACCGAATGAGGGTCCAGCAAAATATTTAATACAATTGTTGACATGGCTGGAAAATAGCATCAACAACAACACAATAATTGTGGGGGACCTCAACACAGCTTTGTCAACAATGGACAGGTCAACCAGACTGAAACCCAACAAGAATATACTGGACCTGAGGAGAGAAATGGAAGAAAGAGGCCTAGTGGATATATATAGGACACTCCATCCTCAGAAACCTGGATACATATTCTTTCCCAATGTACATGGGACATTCTCTAGGATAGACTACATGCTGGCACATAAAGCAAATCTTCAAAATATCAACACGATAGAAATTTTGCAGGCTACCTTTGCTGACCACAAGGCTCTGAAATTATTTGTGAACTTCAAAGGAACAAAGAAGAAAAACTCCCAACACCTGGAAGTTAAACAACCTCATACTGAATAACCAGTGGGTTCGAGATGAAATGAAAAAGGAAATCAAAATATTCCAGGAAACAAATGATAATAAAGACACGAACTATCAGAACTTATGGAACACAGCAAAAGCAGTACTGAGAGGAAAATTTATAGCTCTGCAAGCACACATCAGGAAGGAAGAAGGGGCTTACCTGAGTAGCTTAATGGCACAGTTTTTAGAAATAGAAAGTGCTCAAAAAAGGACCCCAAAATAGGGAGGCAGAAGGAAATAACAAAGCTGAGAGCAGAAATCAATGAAATGGAAACCCCAAAAACAATCCGAAAGATCAATGAAAGCAGAAGTTGGTTCTTTGAAAAAATAAACAAGATTGACAGACCACTGGCAAAACTAACAAAGAAAGAGAGAGAGATAAACTTGATAACTCGTA
>PVKC010039416.1:0-12551 GCA_004027635.1 Crocidura indochinensis | reverse complement strand
AAGAATTCCCCTTCACCAGTACAACCTTCCCACCACCAATGGCCCCCTTCTCCCTCCTCCCAACCCCCTGCCTATATTCAAGACAGGCACTACTTTTCTCACTCACTCTTTTCTGACCGATCAAGAGCTTCTAGCTGAGTCGCTGCAGAAGCAGCAAGGACCTGACTGTGGCATAGCAGGAGCACAGCCTACACCAGTTCCACGTAGCCATATTTTTCTTGTGATTCTTCTCAATATCCTTGCAACAAGTTCATTAAATCCTCTCTGAATACCCTCAACTAATTTTTAGTCTTTATTAAAACGAGCAAATTCAAACACTATTCTTCTGATTAAAAAATTAATCATTGCATTAAGGTAAGAGAATGTAGGGGATAGGGATTGTGGCTCAGGTGACTGAGTACATGCTCTGTATGAGGTCCTAGTTTCACTCCCCAGCACAGAGCACCACCAGGAATAAATGGCCTTGGCCCCCATGTTCTATCAGTGTGGTCCTTGCAACAACAAGAATAAATCAAGAATGTAGATGAATGGATTCTGATACTTGGAGGTGTATAATAAATTGTTTTAAAATATTCCATTATTTTGGGGTCAGAGTGATGGCACAAGCTATAGGGCATCTGCCTTGCCTGTGCTAGCCTAGGATGGACCATGATTCGATCCCCTAACATACCATATGGTCTCCAAGCCAGGAGCAATTTATGAACACATAGCCAGTAGTAACCCCTGAGCTTCACCAAGTGTGGCCCAAAGCAAAAAAAAAAAAAATCCCATTATTCTGGGGCAGGAGCGATAGCACAGGGGTAGGGCATTTGCCTTGCACACGGTATGGACCTGGTTTCAATCCCTGGCATCCCATATGGTCCCCAAGCCAGGAATGATTTATAAGTGCATAGCCAGGAGTAACACCTGAGTGTCACCGGGTGTGGTACAAAAAGCAAAACACAACAACAACAATAAAATTATTCTACTAATCTGGGGCACAGTGGTAGGGTGTTTGCCTTGCACTCAGTTGACCAGGGATGGACCCAGTTCGATCCTCAACATCCCATATGGCACCCCGAGCCTGCCAAGACCAATTTCTGAGCACAGAGCCAGAAGTAACCCCCTGAGTACCACCGGGTGTGACCCAAAAAACAAAACATACAAAAATATTCCATTAATCTTTAATAATATATTTATTTTGTAGTAGTATGAGATAGTGTGTATATATATGTAATATACATATACATAGTCAAGCTTGTAAAATGTCATGATCAAGTTGTTTATACCTTTACAGAATTTTTATCTATTTGATCTACCAAATACAATAACAAGAGAATTGGGGCCAAAGCAATAGTGTACTATTTGCCTTGCATGCAGCTGATTTGGGTTTGATCCCTGATATCCCATATGGTCCCCCAACCCTGCCAGGAGTAATTTCTTAGTATAGAACCAGAAGTAACCCCTGGGCATTGCCAAATGTGGCCCAACAACCCCCAAATTTAAGAAATTCTAGCATATAATATAATGTTTTATATTTATGGTATGAAAGTTTTATCTGATCTGTATAGGTGTCCCAAATTTCTGCCATATATATTTTGAGACCTTGTTACTAGATTTATCAAAATTATTATTATATTTTCCTATTAAATAAGACATGTTACATCTAAGAAAAGTTTTTTCATCTTCAGTGACTATAAAGCAAATATTTGCAGGCTGTTTTTTTTTTTTTTGGAAATCATCTTAAATTCTGTTTTTCATGATTTACTTTATCTATCTATATTCTTTTGCTTTATATCTGTTGCTTATCCATTGTATATGATTGGAAGTTTTTGTTCTTTTTTCTTTTTTTTTTCTTGTTGTGGTTGTTGTTCTATTACTCTTAAGTGCAGCCCCCTTCCCAGTTCTTAACATCAGATCTGACATTATTTGTATCCTGATAAAATGTTGCTGAACAAATAGAACCCATTTTGCTAGTTTTTTCTTTCTTATAAATGATGCAGAATCTGGACAATTCTGAAGGCAAATAAATACAACACTTTTATTATTATAAAAGATGTCCAGATTGCTAACTGATGCAGACATCTCTATGCCTATGCATGTACCTCAGGGGAACAAGAGAGGCTGAGAATCTGTAAGGAAAATCTGTGGTTGTTGGGTATATGCACTACATCCAGTGTGAATTATTAAGAGCTAGTCTCAACTGGAAGCAGACTCAGATTCTGCCCTACCAATTCCACTGAACATGGCTCTGTCTGAGCTCCTCTCAGATACAGCCGTACATTGTCTCATTTAATTTGAGCAGGCCAATATCATCAGCCATGAGAGTCCTACTTGTCAGTTTAAGAACTATCCTCCTCACTGTGCTGATCACTGCAATGAATCTGCCTCTGAGATGGGATGGTTCCCTCTGAAGTGTGAGCCTTCGCTAGCTCTACAACCATAAAAGAATACTTTTAGTGACATAGATGTTTGATAGAGGCTTCCCAAATAACATAAAAATAACATAAAAAGACAAACCCCAATAACATTAAAAGATAAAAATTACAGAATTCTTTTTTTGTTTGTTTTTGGGTCACACCTGGCAGCGCTCAGGGGTTACTCCTGGCTCTATGCTCAGAAATCGCTCCGGGCAGGCTCAGGGGACCATATGGGATGTGGGGATTCAAACCATCGTCCTTCTGCATCTAAGGCAAATGCCTTACCGCTGTGCTATCTCTCTGGCCCCCAGAATTCTTATAGCCAAAGAAAATCTTAAGTCAATTCACACATTTGCAAAGTATCTCCTCTGAATTTCAGCAAATGTGAAGGCCTGAAATGTTCTTTCATTGTGAGTCTAGTATTTCCATAATTCCCTGTTAGTTAAACCCCTGAAGTCCATGATCCCTCAACTCTGTCTCTGGCTTTATACCTCTATGGTACTGCTTGGCATTGGGAAAAAAAACAATAAAAGATAGCTTAGGCCATATGAATTTGAGTTTATGCTAGAACTACTCAGATGACTCAGGACCAGCCACCCAGTCTCAACTTTTGGGCCATCTGTTTCCATAGACTGAATCCAGACTTTGGAATTTGCTATCAACCTCTGACTTCTTCATCCAAAGGTCTCTGAGGTCTCTTGGCTTAGGCCTGTGAACTTTGAATTTTCAATCAACTCTTATTTGAGTACACCCTGAATTTCAACATCACCCCACTACTGGGAGTAATAAAAGACCTATCCACCAACATCACCCCCAATGGACTTTACCTCAGCCAATTTAGCTTTATCAAAAACCTATGTGCACTCTTTTCCCCATCTACTGGCACACAAGGGATTTTGTACCACCCAGCTGAGACAGGGACTCTAGCAATCTGTCAGTTACATCTTACTGCTTCAGATGAATTCCACATTTTTCTGACTTTATTCTATTAAGATACAGGATATTTGGTCATTACCCTTTATATTCTCACATTTCTTTTTAGAAAACCTAACAATAAAATTTCCTATAAAATGAGAGAGAAAATGTTGGGAACACCACTGACATTAATTATATTTCTGTGGATTATAACCATTCAAGTCGACTCAACTCAACTCAATGACAACTTCGGAGCTGCAGATCAAGGAACACAATAGAAACAGGAAAATAAACTATAATCATTCTATTGATATAAAGGGAAAGCTAGACAATTGCTTTTTTTCCTGTTAAGGACAAATCTATATACCACAAAATAAAGTAAAAGCTTATGTGGATAAAGCATAGAGAGGGAAAGACTGGGAGGCAAGAGAAAGACAGAGAGAGCAAGAGAGAGAGGGAGAGCAATATGAAGACCTCATTCCCCTACCCTCACATCTGACAAATTGGAGAGCTGGAGCATTAACCTAAAATGAAAACTAACCAAAAAGAACAATCATACAGGGTAATGGAGGAAGTTGTCATTATATACAAATAGAGGATAGAAAAAAAATTAAGTCGCAAAAATCATACAAAGGTAAAAAGAAATATTTGAACTCAGTCGGAAGCGATTCTAAAAAACAAGCAGAATTGCACACCCAGAACCCCCCCAAAGTACAAAACATAACATAAATGTGCATGTCTTTTTAAAGAAATGGCTTTGTCCTTTTATTCTATAATGGCTTCGATTTTCTATTCACTTGAAATTACTCATTCAAACCCTCTTCATATGGGATTGTTAATAGTGTTGTCCACTGACAAGCAAAAACTCCATATACAAATATACACATTCTGCCTTTTCCTCCTGGTCTTTGTTGGACAGGTTATAGATAGATGGCATAATGCTGTACTGCTGGGATCTGACGCCAAGGGATGTCTTTGTTCATAGACAATTTTCTTTTACTTCTTCTTTGGAAAGGTAGGAAAACATGCTGGAGCGTGTTTAGTTTAAGTTGGTTTAAAATGGTATGTGAATCCCAGAAATGGAAAAAGCTAAGCCATTAATGTTAATTAACAAAGTTAGCAATATAAAAACTTGATCTTATATTGAGAGAGAGAGACAATGGCAAAGTTTATCTGTTTCATCCTGCTTTTTTTAAAAACTGAGGTACAGTTGACATGTGACATTATTAGTTTCAGGTATACCACACAATGATTTGGTAGCATATATATATTGAGAAATTACCAGTATAATAATTCTAATTAATAGCCATCTCCATTTATAGATACAAATTTTTCCTAGCAAGATTTTCAATCTCTTAGCAATTTCAAATTAAATTTCAAATTAACAATACTGTATTACTTATGACAGACATCATGTTGTATACTACATCTCCATGACTTAATTTGTAACTGGAATTCTAGAATTAGAATTTGTACCTTATATACCAATACCCTTACCTCTGGCAAACATATATACATTTTTTGAATCTATGAGTTTAGGTTTGGGTTTTGAGTTTTTAGAGCTCATACAGTACTTGCCTTTATCTGACTTATTTCATTTATCGTAACACCTTTGGGTTCTATTCACAACATCAATATTTCTCATCTCTCTCATTCTCACAGGCATGCGTGCACGCACACACACACACACACACACACACACACACACACACACGTCACATTTTCTTTATCCATTCTTTATCCTCAGTGGACACCTTGGGTTGCTTCCATGCTTATCTACTGTAAATAAAGATACAATGAACAGAATTGCAGAAAGCCTTTCAAGTTTGCACTTTCATTTCCCTTGGGTAAATACACAGAAGTAGAATTGTTGGCTTTTATAGTAACTCTATTTTTTAGGACCCTCCATGCTGTTTTCCATAGTGACCACACCAATTTACATCACCATCAGCTCTGCATAAGGGTTTTCTTTCTCTACATCTTCTCCCTCACTTCTCTTTCAACTTTATATTTGGTAGAATTACTTCTATCATGTAAGGTGATATCTCACTATGGTTTTCATTTGCATTTCCCTGATGATTACTGGTATAGAGTACCTTTTCACCTTCTATTGATAATCTTTTGGGAGGTGATCTACCCAAATTCTTTGCCATTGTTAATCTAGTTATGATTTTGTTATCTAGTTTTCTAAGTTCCTTATTTATTTTGATTGTTAATTTTACTTTTTGCAGATATTTTCTTCCATTTGGCATGTTGCTTTCATGGCTTGCTAATGGTTTGTGGGGGAGGGCTGTATAGAAACTTTTGTTTCATATCGTTGCAATTTATTGACCATTATTTTTTGTTTGTTTTATTTTTTTTCTTTCTTTTTTTTTTTTTTTTGGTTTTGGGCCACACCCAGCGGTGCTCAGGGGTTACTCCTGGCTGTCTGCTCAGAAATAGCTCCTGGCAGGAACGGGGGACCATATGGGACACTGGGATTCGAATCAACCACCTTTGGTCCTGGACCGGCTGCTTGCAAGGCAAACGCCACTGTGCTATCTCTCTGGGCCCCCATTATTTATTTTTAATATTGATGTCAAACCCCTAAAACTGCCAGGTTTCATATCAAGGGATTTACTGCTTTTGTTTTCTTTAAGGATTTTCATGGTTATAAGTCTTCAAGTTTTTCATTCATTTTAAATTAATTTTGGGTATTATATAAGAGAAAAGATTGTCCTACTGCATTTTTATTTTGATTGTTTTTGAAGCCTGGGATCAAACCCTAGGCTTCACACTACAAAGTCAGTGTTCTACCATTGAACAACATCCCTAGGATTCTGTTCTACTTTTTTTTTTTTTTTTTGGTTTTGGGGCCACACCAGTGACGCTCAGAGGTTACTCCTGGCTAGGTGCTCAGAAATCACTCCTGTTTTGGAGACCATATGGAATGCCAGGGATTGAACCCAAGTCCGTTCTGGGTCAGCCACATGCAACACAAACACCCTACCACTGCACTATGACTCCAGCCCCATTTTTAATGTACCGAAAAATACTAACCATAAAGGGATCAAAGTCATATAATATAGCAGGTCAGGAGTTTACATACTGTTGGTCCAGGTTTAATCCCCATCATTCGATATGGTACCCAAGGAGTGATTCCTCGTTGCAGAGCCAGGAGTAATTTTTGAGCATCACTGGGTATAGCCCCAAAACCAAAATTAAAAAAAAAAAAAAAACTTGAGGCTGGAGATAGCATAGAGATAGAGTGTTTGCCTTGCATGCAGAAGAATGGTGATTTGAATCCCGGCATCCATATAGTCCCCCAGAGCCTGCCAGGAGTGATTTCTGAGTGTAGAGCCAGGAGTTTTCGCCTTTTTATTCTTTATTTTCATTGAATGGATATAAGAAAGATGAATGTCAGCTAAACCTATTGTGACAATCATTTCACAATGAATGTAGTCAAGCCAGCATGCAATATATCTTGAATTTAGACAGTAGTATATGTCCATTATTTCTCACTAAAACTAGCAAGAGAATGCTGATCAAAGGTTACCACTTGTTCTTTTTGGTCTAAATTGTCTCAAATTTCTCAAAAGAAACCCGTTCTTGAAGACATGGTCTCCTGTCAGGATATGTATGGCGACTAACATTTTCTTTTAGTCTTTGATGACTAAAATCTCTTTATTTTAACATGGTTACTACCTTTCTTCATCCTGTATCAGAAAATTTTCCCTACTCCAAAGTCACCAGATAGTCTCATCTGTTTCCCCCTAAAGGTTTTCTCATTGTGCCCGGTCTTTCTTCAGAATTCACTCTGTGGCAGACACTGCTCTAATGGCCTCACGTGAGCTAATTTGAACTGGGTTTCTCTAGCATATTCATTTCTCAGATGAAGAAATGGAGCTAAAAGAGGTTGAAGAATTTGTCCCAGATGACACAAGTGATAAATGGTAGAGCTGGGCCCCCAACCCTGACTGTGCTAAATAGTATAGACTTTCATTCCTCTTTTTCCATACTTTGAAGTGGCCTGAGCCCCAGCCTTCAGAGTTATCGGTGTCCTGAGATCTTCTAGAGTTGTGTAGCTAAAATTAACTGACTAGGCTGCTGGCCTAGTTTTAGCTTCCCTCTGATGAGCTGAGCCTACTAATCTGACAGATTTCAAGGTTTTAATACTGGATATTATCTCTTGTCTTAATCATACCTTTTAATTCTTGTTGTCAGGGTTTCCATACTTTGGGGGGTTTATTTCTTTACATTGCTTGGTAGATTTCAAGAGGGAGAACAAGTGACATTTCTGAAATGTCAACTCCCATCCATTCTTTTTAGGGTTCTATTTATAACTTTGTATAAAAAAAAGATGTTTCTTTTCAAGTGAGTGCTCAGTGTCTTTTAAGGTAATACTAATTAACTTAATCATAGTTCTGACACCTTACTTTATGTTTTTTATTTTCTGTTAATTTCATTCAAAGAGGTTTTGTGAAGACAAAACAATTTGATATGTGGGATGCAGAAGAGCACTGGTCTGCAGCAAGCACTCTAAATTCCAGTTATCTCTCATTTATTGCTGATGGAAATGTAAAATGATACAACTGCTTTGAAAGAATTTGGCAGGTTCAAAGGAAGTTAAACAAGAAATTACCATAAGACCCAGCAATTAGACTCTTAGTTCTATATACACAAATCAAAAACATGCTTTCTCAAAATGTGTGTGAATGTTGATGGTAACATAAGTCACAATCACTAAGAAAAGTGGAAATAGCTCCAATGTCCACCAACTAAGAAATGGATAATTAAAATGTGATTTAGCGTGGAATATTATTTAACCATAAAAAGGAAATTATTCAGGCTATCACATAGACTAAATAGAATACATTTTGCTAAGTAAAAGAAACCATAAAATTTTACCATATAGGCAAAATTTCTTTTTTATAAATCTTCCAGACCATGACTCTTTAAGGTGTGAGAGGAGGTTAATAAAAATGTTCTGAATTTAGACAGCAATGATTGTTGTATAGCCTCATGAATATTCTAAATTTCACTGAAATGTACATTTTATAAGATTACATTATGGTGTGTGAATTATGCTCCAACTTTTTTTAAAGAAAGCAAAATGTAAAAAGCAATGCTTTCAAAGAGAAGCTAAAATGAATGATATTAACTATTAACAAATCTATACAACCTACGTAATTCACATAAAATTTCTAAAATTTTCTTAATGGTAAATTAGTTTTAAATTTTATGTGAGTACATAACCCATAAACAATGAAAGTGTTCTTTGGAGTAACGGGATTTGGGTCACACCCAACTGTGCACAGAAGTTACTCCTGGTTCTGCACTCAGGCAGAACAGGTAGGGGTGAGGGAGGAGGGTAGGGCCTTGGTCATGAAAATGTTGCACTGGTGAAGAGGGTATTCTGTTTATGACTGAAAACAAACTACAATCATGCTTGTAATTATGGTGCTTAAATAAAGATTTTATATAAAAAAGAGGGGGGGAGAAAGAGTAAGAGAGGACAAGAGAGAGAGTGAACTAAATGCATGCCCCAGAAGCAGAAGGAATAGTGTGAGTGGAAAAAAAGAGAGCATTGGGGAGAGTGAAAGGGAAAAATTTGACATTGGTGGTGGAAAATGTGCACTGGTGAAGTTTATTATACACTGTATGACAGTAACTTAAAATGAACAACTTTAACTGTGGGGATAAAACTGTACTATGAACAACCTTGTAACCACGGATTGTAAATAAAAATATATTAAAAAATTACTTCTGACAGGCTAGGGAAACCTTACGTAATGCCAGGGATGAAACCTGAGTTAGTTGTGTGCAAGGCAAATGCCCTACCTGTTGTGCTATCTGGCCCCACCAAAGTATTCTTAAAGAATAACATCTTTATAATCCATACATATATGTACATATATATACAGAATATATAATCCAGAAAATATATTGTAACTGAAAAAATACATTCAACGTTTTGCATTCAAAGTTCATGCTAAATTATTCATGAAACTGATTAACGGAACTGAATAGAGATCCAGAAATGGACCCTTGCACATAAGGTCATCTGATTGTTTGAGCAATTACAGTGCAGTGAATTAAAGAGTCTTTTAATGAATTGTTGCTGGCTCAAATGAATCTACAAGGAAAGAAATATAGCTCCACATCTACCTTACACCATCATCATCATTTCTGAGTTTATTACACATTTAAACTATTAATTAGTACCAGAAAAGGAAAGTATAAATATGGGGATTACAAAGTAATAATGTAAAATAAAATTTATAATAAAGGGCATGGGTTTCCATATTGAAATGATCCAAGTTGTTCCAATACAATGAAATGCAAGGAAATACTTTCCAGTATTCATAATGTTTTTTTTTTAGCAATAAGATTAAAAAACTTTCAAAGTGAAAAACTAGCTCTCAAACAAAGAAAGATAGAATTACATTTGATTTCTCAATAGTGACTTTGAAAGCTGCCATTTTCCTGAAAAAGAAAAACTCGAAGGAAAAAAATCTGAATTTCCAAATTAGTCCCAGACAAGTGTGAATCAAAAGGGGAAGTAAAGACTTTTTATAAATATCTAAGTCGTACAATTTCTCCTGTGCATGAGAGCTCAAAAAGCTACTTGAGAAAATGACCAATAAAAGTGAAGACTTGAGGTGGCGCTAGAGGTAAGGTGTCTGCCTTGTAAGCGCTACTGTAGGACGGAACGTGGTTCGATCCCCCGGCATCCCATATGGTCCCCCAAGCCAGGAGTGATTTCTGAGCGCATAGCCAGGAGTAACCCCTGAGCATCAAATGGGTGTGGCCCAAAAAACAAACAAAAGAAAATAGTGAGGATTTGCCACCCAGGCAGGCTCATGCAGTGTGGACCTCCTAATCACCTCTCCCTAATGTGGACTGTGGCTTGATACCAAAAGACCCCCACTACAAGAACTCTACCCAAGACCTCCCTGCCTAGACCCCATACCTCACAAGGAAATCTCAAAAGACAAGGGGGAAGCCTATACTCTCATCATAAGTTTAGGCCTATATAACACTACCTCTTATCCTGTTTCTCCCCAAATTGATCTCCTGTATCACTGTAAAGTGATCTCCTGTATCACTTTCTCCCTTTTTCTTTGTTTTTTTCTTTTTTCTTTTCTTTTTTATTATTGTTAGTTTCTTTTGTTTGTTTGTTTGTCTTGTTTTATTTTAGTTTTTGTTACTTGATTTGATTTGTTTTTGCTACTTTTGGGTCACTCCTGGCGGCGCTCAGAGGGTGCTCCTCGCTCTATGCTTGGAGAAAGTCCATGGTGAGCACGGGGGACTATATGGGATGCCGGGTTCTGAACCACCATCCTTCTACAGGAAGGACATATGCCTGGTCTCCATGCTATCTCTCCTGGCTCCACTTTATCCCTTTAATTACGTCTTTTATTTAATTTTTTTAAAGAAACTTTTTGTCCTTTAGATATGTGTGAGCATATATATTCTTAGTTTTTGTCGGGAGTCTGTTTTCTTTTCTCTCCACCCCCCAAATCCACCAGCAATATAATGTAGCACCACTTCCTCCTGCAAAGACATATTAAACAAAGGGAAATTGTACATATAAAAACAAGTTCTTATCTACTAGGGATAAGAACTCATACTTGTTTACAACACAGGGACATGTCCCACCCTGAATGTTTGTCATGTGGAAACAACCTAGGCTCCAGAGAACTAGACACTGACTGTCCAGCCTTGACTCCTGGATCCCAGACATAGAAACAACAGAGTTCTCCACACAGCTCCAGGAACCAAATCCTCTCCAGGGCATTTACAATGCTGCTCTGACACCAACATGCACCAGTTCTAAATTGATAACCTGACAATGAGGAAATGTGAACAACTTGATCTAAGAGCAAGTTGTCCTTCCTCATCAGCTATCGATAAGACAAAATCAGAAAACATGTCACCCTTTGATCTGTGCAAAAGCCAAGATCGCTATATACAGATGACTCATTGTTGCAACCAAGACTAGACAGTATGCATCCAGGGAGCAACAACAACAACAACAGCAACAAAAAGCTCTAGCCTAGCTTTTGGTCTACGATCTTTTCAACAAACAAGATCTCACATTCCAGAGGTCTGACTGAGACAACCGCAACTGAATGGGTCTTCTGGAAATATAACGAAAGACATTTTCCCAGGCTCCATCCTAGGAGAAACATAATGACCAAGGCCACCAACTACAGAAGATGGACTAAAACGACACTGAAGAAGTATAACTGCTAGAACCACAAAGAAAGACTTCATAAGCTCCATTCCTTGAGCTGCACAGTCACCAAGATCTCTAGATATAGAGGTCTGATTTTACCATCCAAGACAAAGCAGAAGTCTTCCATACACCATGAAGGCAATAAGGGGAGAATAAATGATCATGCTAGGAGTCTATAGTTAATCCCATGACAGTATACTTCAGGGGTGGAGAAACCCTATATCTCCTAGGCCAACGAAATTCCCTCTATAATATCAGCAATAATTACTGTGCCTATGCGAGGGGGGGGGAAGAAAAGGAAAAAAAAGCACAAAACAATCATTTTTCCACATATTTATTTATCAATTGATCTATTTTTTTGACATCTTTATTTTGGTGTAGAGATTGAATTTAATGTCTCCAATATTATTTTATTTTATTTTATCTTATCTTTCACTTTCTTTTTGCACTCGAGCATGATTTGATTTCAGAACCGAGACTATTGTGTGGTGCCTGTCTTTATTGCTGTAGTTCTCACTGGTTATTTAATTTGATATTTCTTTCTGTATTGTTGTAGTGTTTCAATTACCTTTTCTCACATCCTCTCTCAAACTGAGGTTGGAAACCTCTAGAGGGACTCTGCCCATTTTCAGCGTATTTGACTTCTTTTTTTTTTCTTTTCTCTTATTTTGTACCCCAATCTATTGCTTTTCTTTCCTTCAAACAAAACCACATCACTCGATTTATCTAGCTCTGCCTCTTAAGTAGAGGGGGAAACAAGGGAGGGTTCTAGGACCAAACAGATATGTGATCATTTATAGTAAGTCAGACAAAGAGGGGTCCACCTACTCTAGCAGCTCGGGGGTGATGGTGGGGTATATGGGTTGTAGAAAGGGAACTGGGATGGGGGGAGGACATATTTGGTGATGGGTATTCCCCTGATTCAATGTTAATATGTACCTAAAATACTACTGCGAAAGATATGTAAGCCATTATGAAAAAAAATGTGTTTTAATCAGAAACTTTCTTTGACTTAC
>PVKC010039415.1:0-12549 GCA_004027635.1 Crocidura indochinensis | reverse complement strand
TTTCTTTCTTTCTTTCTTTCTTTCTTTCTTTCTTTCTTTCTTTCTTTCTTTCTTTCTTTCTTTCTTTCTTTCTTTCTTTCTTTCCTTTTTTTTTGAGTCTCTGTCCTTGTTGCTAATCACACAGCAAGGGTCAGACACCTCCTCCCTTCACAGAAAAAGAGGGATACATGCCTGCTGTTGAGCTTCTAGGAGACAGTTCTCACTGGGTCTTTCTTGGACTTCTTAGATTTTGAGTATTTTAATATTTTCTGTGTATCATTGAACGTTTGTAGGTTTCAACAAGCAAATCAATGTTTTGGTTTATAGGTTTTTTTGGTGGTGGCTGTTTTTTGGGCCACACCTGTCAGTGCTTAGGAATTTCTCTTGGTTCCACACTCAGAAATCATTTCTGGAAGACTCCAGAAACATATGGGATACTGGGAATTGAACAGGGGCCCGTCCTGGGTTGCCTGCATGCAAGGCAAAACCTTTATCACTGTGCTATCATTCTGGCCCTTTGGTAGTTTTTTGTTTGAGGAACACACACAGTTATGTTCAGGGGATACTCCTGGATCCTTGCTCAGGAATTACTACCTGTAATCTGGGGGACCCTATGGTATGCCGGGGATCAAAGTCAAGTTATTGACATGCAAGTGAAGTGCCTTACCAGATGTACTATCTCTTCTGCTCCTAAACATATTTTAATAATCTAAGAAAACTTAATTATTGTCAAATATATTTGATTTCTTCTATCAATTTTTCTTCTAAACTCTTTTTTCATATAAACTACTGTGTCAATTTTACATTTAGATTTTAACAGTAACCTTCTTTTAGCAGGAGCTTTTAACATATTTTAAAATGGATAATATAACTGTGTATTTTTATCAAGTCTGGTTCTGGGTAATTTTATATTCATTTTGCTACAAATTCATCTCATGTGTACATTCATTCTATTTCCAAAACCTCTTACTATTCTTAATTTTAAGACATTTTTATTCAGAGAGACATTTAAAATAGATTTCATATACATTCACTTATATAACTCACCATATTTTAATTTACATCTTCGCATGCTTTTTTAAAAAAAAATCATTTAACCTTTACCATTAAAATATTTCTAAAAGTCAGTTTTGGCCATTTAAAGCTTATTATGGGTTTAAATTGTCTAATAAGAGCGTAAATGTGGAGACTGAAAAATAGAACCATGCAAAGTCACTATCTTTACATGCAACCAACCTGGGTTTTAACCCTTACATTGCATATAGTTCCCAAGCCTGGTGAGAAGTGATTCCTGAGTGCAGACAGATCAAGGGCAAAGACATGAGCAAAGCTATGGGCCCAGAAGAAAAAAAAATACCTGAAAAAGGTCATAATGATTAAAATAGTAAAACTATATTAGCACAAGCATACAGATACCTAAATATCAACATTTAATGAATAATTTTAAAATTGGAAATACTGTCTATATGGGGAAAACAATGAATGCCCTTAATACAATATTGACCAATTATTTTTAATACTATACCAGGTGCCAGAATGGCAGTACAGTTGCCTTGCAGATGGCCACCCCGGGATAGACCCAGGTTCGATCCCAGATAACCCAATATGTTCCCCCAAGCTTTCCAGAAATGATTTCTGAATGGAGAGCCAGGAGTGCCTCCAAGTGTGCCTTCCCCAAATAAAACTATACCAATAAAAGTAATTAAAATTAAGAATAGATAATTAAAATAAATAGGTAACATAAAAACACAGAAAATATTTTATATATAAAATAAGTATATATAAAATATATAAGTATTTATTTATATAAATATGTATAAATATATATAGGTATATATTTATATATAAAATATAAACATATATATATATTTGTTTTATTTTGTTTTGTGGCCATACCTGGTATTGATCAAGGTTTACTCCAAGTTATAAACTAATGAATTAGTTCTGACTGGGTGTAGAGGTTCATATAAGGTTCTGGTAATTAAGTTCGGGTAGCTGCAAGCAAGACAAGTGCTTTACTTACTGTAGTATAGCTCCAGTTACTGAAAACATATTTACATGAGATAATATCTTAATTAATAAGAGTAACAATAATAATGGCATTCTTAGAGAGCATTCTTAGGAGCATGGATTAATATAATATTCTGTTGGGCACTTGACAATAAACATTAATAAAATAGAATGAGAGAATTTAGGGCTTCAATTACTGATTGTGCAAAATCAATAACTTACTTTTTTTTTTTTTTTGGTTTTTGGACCACACCCGGTGACGCTCAGGGGTTACTCCTGGCTATGTGCTCAGAAGTCGCTCCTGGCTTGGGGGCCCATATGGGAAACCAGAGGATCGAACCGTGGTCTGTCCTAGGCAGCGCAGGCAAGGCAGGCACCTTACCTCCAGCGCCACCGCCCAGCCCCTATTTACATATTTAAAGAGAGTTTGCTTCTCCTGCTGTATAATGGAGATACAAAGCCATTAAAAAGGTGTTTATAAAACGTACTAGAAATTAACTTTCAGTTAATAATTTTAATCAGTTAATATATTAATTATTTCAGTTAATTAATTATAATACCAGTTAATGTTTATCAGTTAATATGTTTCTATATAAATTAGAAATGCAGATCTTAGCACAAATGTTTATAAATAATTACTCTTCATATAAAAACTGCTAGAGTTTCATCATTCACCTCTATATCCTCTCTTTCATTAAAAACTAATTATAAATAGAAAGAAAAATACAATATATAATATAATTAAATACAAATATAATATAGTTAATATATAATACAAATATAGTATACAGGGTTGTTAACAAAGGTGTCATCAGGAAAAATAAATAAGAAAGTACTTTTTAAATACATCTTGTCACATACATTCAGTACAATAAATATATGATCATTTAATGAAATATTATTAAAACATAGTCAAGCCATATTTACAATATAAAAGACATATATTGGAAGTGATTGGTATCATTTAAACTAAATGAATGAATGAAAACAAATAATTAAAGATCTCATTCATCTGTGTTATATACAGAGACATAAAGCAGGGTGATCGAGAGATTAGAATGGTGAGAAATCCTTGGCCTTTGTAATAAAACTAAGATTACCAAGTAGAGAAGAAGACATAGGGAATAGAGATGGAATAGAAGTAACATTCGGGTGGTTTGATGGAACTTGGTCATTTTGTGGTGGATGCAATATCTTTGTGGGTCAAAATATAGCAATAGTACTATTTAAACTGTTACCTAAATTAAAAATAAACATGATTGTATAATATTCATTTTAAAAATGATTTATACACATGTGAAGTTATATTTAATGTAATTTCTAATGTTTGTTAAGATGTTTGATAAGTGGTATATAGAAATCTGAAGGTTTGTATGTTTAAGTATAGATAAAAGCCAATAGTCTTGAAACAGACAGATAAAAAAGTCTAAAAAAGCTGTATCATTCAAAATTATGATAATTAAATATAAGGCAAAGACAAATGGGAACTTGTTTAGCTAACAATATACTGGGGGATAGATTCTTTTAGAACAATTTTACACAGAGATTTCAAATTGTCACTGGGATAGTGTTGTGAAGGGGAGAGGTATAAGAAAGTATTTAAGAGAATCATCAGCTTTTGAAAGGATGCAAGTGCAGGTTTCCTACTAAAGGCAACTGAAGGACTTGCAAGAGATAAGACTCTAAACCTGCAGGTAGCTTCAGGACTATGTAGATGGAAATAAAGGAATTCTAGTGTGACTGAGAGAGAAACACATTACCTACTTATGTCAGGTGGATAACTGATCCCGAGTGCAAATAAAGCTATTAGTAGGTAATGTTAGGGGATGTTGTCACAGAAAAACAATATGATCAGACGCCACTATGTAGGAAAAACCTATAACTATAAATTTAGTGGCCAATAGAAAACCGTGAAATTATTTGAGTGAAGAACTGAAATATATGATTGAATTAACTTTCGTTTGGGGTTCAAAATATGTGTAATTAGTGTTGTTATTATATTTGTAAGACTTGGTGACAAAATTCTTTACTTACATTTCCCAAAGAAAAGGTATTTTTCAATCAAATTAATGCAATTGTAACGATATAGCATTTTACCAGAACTTTCATCATTGATCACTGTCAAATGAGGCAAAAAGGTCCACAGATTTCTTGACTTAATTTTAAGTAAGTTGGCATGAGTGTGAAAATACATTCTCCAGCATTAGGAATGTGTGAAGGGCACTTAACTTTTGTGGCAAGTTGAAACATTTGACATCTCCTAGGTAACTTATTAGTTATAATTTCTTGTACATATAATTATAACTAATAAATAAATGTAGTATACTTGAATAAAGCATCTAGCAATTTTGAAACATTTTATATGGCTTATGTTTAAACAAACTAAAAGGCCTCTAGAGTCCCAAGCATATGTTCAAATATATACATTTCTAGAATCATATATGCTGAAATAAGTATAAAATAAAAAAGTGTTAAATAATACGAATAGGTATTCCTTGTTAAATTTTTATTTTTCTATTTCTTTGTTTCAATATTTGCTTATAGCCAAGTCTGACTGCATTTAGGTTTCACATCAGACTATACCATATGCACCTGATACCATCAGTCAGAGGACCATATGCAGTGCAGGAGATCAAACTCATTTGAGCCAAGAAGAGAAGTTCCATATTTACTCTACTCTCTCTTCCCATCATACCATTTCCTTTGGCCTGGAATTCGTGTTTTTTTTTTTTTTTGGTGAATATTAACATTGGTTTTGCTTTAAAAATTAAATCAAAGATTCATTTACATCAAATTATATTCATCTGTCCAATTTATTTTTTAAACAAAAACTATGATATTTTAATATGTTCTTCTTGTTTTCTAATATGTAATTTATAATGTTATAAAATTTGATAAGAAGAAATTCTTGAAGTTATAAGGAACACATATGTTTATATTCTTTGAGGTTAGTAAATTTTATAATATTAAAATTAATGGCTTTGGGGTAAGAGTGATACAGTGGGTACAGTGAGTAGGTGATTAGGGCATCTGCTTTGCACGAGACCAACCCATTTCGGTCCCGGACATCCCATATGGTCCCCATGCCTTCCATCAATAATTTCTGAGTGCAGATCCAGGAGTAACAGCTGAATGTCACCGGGATTGGGACCAAAAAAAAGGAAGTTTAGCTATGGCCATTGCACACAGCCACACAGCCACACATACACACACCACTATCATCCCCATGGCACAATCACACTGCTTTCCCACTATCTCTGCAGAGACTTAAATTCTGTACTCCCCCATTTACTTCTATGATTTTGAAGGTTGGGAGTGAAATAATGGGGTTTATCTGAACCACTATTTAAGGACTGGAGATGCTTTTGGAGAAAAGAGGTACCTGAGATTGAAACACAGCCAGCCAAATATAACCTCTGCAATCCCTCTAGGTCGTAGTGAGGAGAAACATTGTCTACAATTCGTTTTCCACCATATTATGGCATCTGAATTTTCCATAGAGTGCATTTAAAATAAATTTCATTTCATCATAACAAATATTTCAGAATCACAACTTATTTTGACATGGTTATATAAAGATGCCGTTTTTATTACCCCCCCCACAAGATGCTGTTTTTGAATAAAAGAAACAAAAACAAGACAATTCTATTTTCACATACAACACTTCCAGAAATGACAAAAAACAAAATTCTTTCCGTTCAATGAATCAGTCTAAAAATATTTTGAAGTGGTAAGTTACTGAAATTATTAGGCATCCTATAATTAATCATGAAAAGTTAGTATCAATGCTCTAATTATTATTTTATACTTCACCTGAAAATATTTTGAAGTGCAATAGATTCAATAACATTTAATTGGTTAAAAAAGATTCACCAATTTTATGAAACATTTAAATCTCATTTAAATTTTTTATATCTAAATAAGCATTAGAAAGCATAATTTTGGGAATGTTTTTCACTTTCTAGTTATAAATGACACACTTATGTATATTAAAATGCTAGCAAGTAACTAAAATTAAATTTCAACACTTATATTTCTTCTGAAATTTTGATCAGTATGGTGTGAAATTATGTCTTTGAATATCTGAGTACATAAAACATTTAGTAACAAAGTTAAAAGTAAAGAATAACTTTTTACCTGGTTGTATTAAAACTTTATTACACTTTAAATTAATTTGGTATATTAATTAATTATTTATTTATTTGGAAGAGTGATTAGCTTATACTCAGTTTTGATTCCCTCATGTTTCTAGCTCTGTGCAAAGGGATTCCAGCTGGCAAGGTTCAGAAGACCATAGATAGAGCAGGGATCAAATAGGTGTTTCCTGCTCTATGTCTCTGTTGTAAGTAACCTCAGATACTGATGCCTGTACATTTCTTCCTGAAATCCATATCTATTACATCTTTGCCAAAGATGGAAGAAGGCATGCTATAAATGCATGTATCTAGTTGCATAACCAGATTTTTTTATGATAGGATGTCAATTTGCTCTAATGGAAAACTATGCAATGACAAGGTAGAGTGTCCCATACAAAGTACTGCTCTGTAATATGATGGTAGATTTTATCACTACTATTTAGAGCTTGAAATATTAAATTCATTATTGTTTTAATTACTTATGAGCAAGAGATAGTCTTAGTCACACCTCGCAATAATTCCATTATCAGGAATTATACCATGTTGTGTATATACATATGTTGTGTCAGACATCAAACCTGAGTTTATTTCAGGCAAGACCTTTGCTCTTGTACTTTCTAGTGATCAATTAATGTTAATATACTATATTATGCCATAAAAGCAAAAAATAAAAATAGTTGAAAAATAATTTATATGTGAATGCAAAAGATCTTCATTTAATTTTGGATATATTATTTAATACTTAAACACATCATATTAAATATGTTATTCCTCTGAGCTATATTCTTAGATGTAAAAATAGGAATCATAATATTTACTTCAGAGAATTATCATAAAAATAAATTAAAATTAATTGAATATAAATTTGGAAAATGGCCTATTATGTGAAAGATATCCAATAAAAGCAAATTGAATTAGAAATAAAGAATAATTGGGGCCCGGGAGATAGCATGGAGGTAAGGCGTTTGCCTTTCATGCAAAAAGGTCATCGGTTTGAATCCCGGTGCCCCATATGGTCCCCCGTGCCTGCCAGGAGCAATTTCTGAGCATGAAGCCAGGAGTAACCCCTGAGCACTGCCGGGTGTGACCCAAAAACCAAAAAAAAAAAAATTAAAAAAAAAAAGAAATAAAGAATAAGGCTGTTTTGAGCCAGAGTGGTGGCACAAGTGGTAGGGTATCTGCCTTGACCTTGGTTTGATCCCCTGGCTTTCCATATGGTTCCCCAAGCCAGGAGTGATTTCTGAATGCATAAACTAGGAGTAATCCCAAAAACTATTGCAGCACTGGGCTGGAACACTTTTTTTACATGTAGGGAATATGGATTTATTTGGGTCCCTTTGAACACCTCCAGGCATGACCTTGGGCACAGAATGGGAAAAGCCCTTGAATATTAAAGTCAAATCAAATGCAAACAAAAATAAAAATGGGACCTCAATAAATATTCTTGATATGTCAGTCTATGTGATATAGCTATATCATAACACTGAAATCAATTTCTAATTATGACTTCATCAAGGGGTCAGGAAGACAGATCAAAAGGTTAGACTTAATGCTTTTCATGTATGAGGCCCAATTTCCATAGCTGGCACCATAGAGTCCACCAAAGTCTACAAGAGACAACAATGAGTACCAAAGCAGGAGAATTTGGTTATAGCAGAAAATGAAGAAGAAAAAAGAAGCCTATTATTTATTTATATCATAATTAAATACTAACAATTAATTCATATGATTAAAATAAGTCTGTAAATTATCATAATTAGAATAATTAGAACAGATATGGTATTCTTATCAGTATCTCTGTTATGAAGCAACATATGTTCTGCTTTTGTAAACTTTTGTGAAATTATAATAAATGGATTCATTTAAAATTAAATGTTATAGTCAATTAAACTTGCATAGAATCAAATAATTCTGCAAAATTATAATCCTAGAAATGAGAAAAACTATGAACCAGAAGACAATTTGACTAAATTCTACAGTTAATATATATGAATATATTTCTAAATTCATAATAAATAGAAAATCTGAATAAAATATGCTATCAATACTTCAGTATTGATATATAAATGTATATATAAATATATGCACATGCATATATATTTATATGTATAATGTGCCAAATAACTTTGTCCCAAATTTCATTGGTCATAAAACTATTGTTTTAGAGATAAAAATTTTGATTTGTCCAAAGGTCGAATTGATCCTTTTGATTTTTTGTTACAGTGAAAAATATTTTGCTCATGTATTTGCTCTCTCTTGATATCTTACTAAGTACAAAAATGGAAGTGCTATTTCATCATGTCCGGGTGATACTCATGCTCAGTATTCTCTTTAGACCTTTTTTGATATAGAAAAGTTAAATTATCTTTTTAAATCGAGTGTTATTCATTTAATGAGATTAATAACAAGAACATCATCACTAACTATCAAATTCAAGTTATTGTAACAATGAACCCCTTTGTACATAGATTAAAATGTATGAAAAATGAGTACAGTCTTCTATACATCATCTTGTTTCACAAAGAAAATGTACATGATCAGATGAGAGAGAAGCATACATCCTATCTGGTAAAAGAGGCAAAGAGAAATGGAAGAAACCATAAAATTCTAAAATGGTACCTAATTTTACTGTAATATTTTATTTGACAGAGAATTGTAAGTTTGAATCACTCTAATCTTAAATTTTAGGGTAGAAAACATTTTAAATTACTTTCATGTATTTAAATTTTTGAAATGCAGCCCTAGACAAAAACAATTGTTCTTTAAAACAAATATTACATATTTACTAATAAAATGTCTTTTATATTATTTCATGAGTGGAGAAAGAGTAAAATATTATCCAGTACATTATAAAAGACAATTTTAATGGTTGCATGTTCACTGTGTTAGTGGCAAAATATATTTTGAATCTTATGGGGAACCTTTTTTCTTCTTTGATATTTAGAATATTTTGTTATTTTTTTAGGGATCACACTCATTTTTATTCATGATTTTCTCTTAGTTCTGCACTAAGAAATCACTCGTTAGTGCTTAGGGGACTTCATGGGGTGCTAGGGATTGAACTCAGATTGCACACATGCAAAAAGTGCTTTGCTCTTTATTATCTCTCTTGCCCATAATCTAGTGTTTTTAAGGTAATTTGTAAGAGCTCTTCAGTTCCAACATTTTTTTTCTAAATTAACTTAGAAAATTACTTTAGTGAAAAATCTCAATATAAAATATTTTTATATTTTATTTAAACACCTTGATTATTACATGCATGATTGTATTTGGCTTTCAGTCATGTAAAGATCACCACCCATCACCATTGTCCCAAATCTCCCTCCTCCCCACCAACCCCCGCCTGTACTCTAGATAGGCTCTCCATTTCCCTCATACATTCCTATTATTAGGACAGTTCAAAATGTAGTTATTTCTCTAACTGAACACTTCACTCTTTGTGGTGAACTTCATGAGGTGAGCTGGAACTTCCAGCTCTTTTCTAAGTCTAAAAATTATTATTGCAAGAATGTCTTTCATTTTTCTTAAAACCCATAGATGAGTGATACCATTCTGCGTTTCTCTCTCTCTCCTCTCTGACTTATTTCACTCAGCATTATAGATTCCATGTACATCCATGTATAGGAAAATTTAATGACTTCATCTCTCCTGACAGCTGCATAGTATTCCACTGTGTATATGTACCACAGTTTCTTTAGCCATTCGTCTGTTGAAGGGCATCTTGGTTGTTTCCAGAGTCTTGCTATGGTAAATAGTGCTGCAATGAATATGGGTGTAAGGAAGGGATTTTTGTATTGTATTTTTGTGTTCCTAGGGTATATTCCTAGGAGTGATATAACTGGATTGTATGGGAGCTCGATTTCCAGTTTCTGGAGGAATCTCCATATCGCTTTCCATAAAGGTTGAACTACACGGAATTCCCACCAGCAGTGGATAAGAGTTCCTTTCTCTCCACATCCCTGCAAACACTGTTTGTTCTCATTCTTTGTGATGTGTGTCATTCTCTGTGGTGTGAGGTGGTACCTCATAGTTGTTTTGATTTGCATCTCCCTGATGATTAGTGATGTGGAGCATTTTTTCATGTGTCTTTTTGCCATTCATATTTCTTCTTTGTCAAAGTTTCTGTCCATTTCTTCTCCCCATTTTTTGATGGGATTAGATGTTTTTTTCTTGTAAAGTTCTGTCAGCGCCTTGTATATTTTGGAGATAAGCCCCTTATCAGATGGGTATTGGGTGAATAGTTTCTCCCACTCAGTGGGTGGCTCTTGTATCCTGGGTGCTATTTCCTTTGAGGTGCAGAAGCTTCTCAGCTTAATCTATTCCCATCTGTTAATCTCTGCTTTCACCTGCTTGGAGAGTGCATTTTCCTCTTTGAATATGCCTGTAGTCTCAATGTCCTGGAATGTTTTGCCTACGTGTTGTTCTATATATATTATGGTTTGGGGTCTGATATCAAGGTTTTTCATCCATTTGGATTTTACCATCGTACATGATGTTAGCTGGGGGTCTAAGTTCAATTTTTTGCAAGTGGCTAGCCAGTTGTGCCAACACCACTTGTTGAAGAGGCTTTCTTTGCTCCATTTAGGATTTCTTGCTCCTCTATCAAAAATTAGGTGGCTGCATTTCTGGGGAACACTTTCTGAGTATTCAAGTCTATTCCACTGATCTGAGGGCCTGTCCTTATTCCAATACCATGCTGTTTTGATAACTATCGCTTTGTAGTAAAGTTTAAGGTTGGGGAAAGTAATTCCTCTCATGTTCTTTTTCCCAATGATTGCTTTAGCTATTCTAGGGTGTTTATTATTCCAAATTAATTTCAAAATTGCCTGATCCACTTCTTTGAAGAATGTCGTGGGGATCTTTAGAGGGATCACATTAAATCTGTATATTGCCTTGGGTAGTGTTGCCATTTTGATGATGTTAATCCTGCCCATCCATGAGCAGGGTATGTGTTTCCATTTCCGCGTATCCTCTCTTATTTCCTGGAGCAGAGTTTTATAGTTTTCTTTGTATAAATCCTTCACATTTTTAGTCAAGTTGATTCCAAGATATTTGAGTTTGTGTGGGACTGTTGTGAATGGGGTTGTTTTCTTAATGTCCACTTCTTCCTTATTACTGTTGGTGTATAAAAATGCCATTGATTTTTGTGTGTTAATTTTGTAGCCTGCCACCTTGCTATATGAGTCTATTGTTTTTAGAAGCTTTTTGGTAGAATCTTTAGGGTTTTCTTTTTTTTTTTAATTTTTTTTTTTTGGTTTTTTGGGGTCACACCCGGCAGTGCTCAGGGGTTACTCCTGGCTCCATGCTCAGAAATTGCTCCTGGCAGACACGGGGGACCATATGGGGCACCTGGATTCTAACCGATGACCTTTTGCATGAAAGGCAAAGGCCTTACCTCCATGCTATCTCCCAGGCCCCTCTTCTTTAGGGTTTTCTAAGTAGAGTATCATGTCATCTGCAAAAAGTGAGAGCTTGACTTCTTTCTTTCCTATCTGGATTCCCTTGATATCTTTTTCTTGCCTAATTGCTACAGTGAGTACTTCCAGTGCTATGTTGAATAGGAGTGGCAAGAGAGGACAGCCTTGTCTTGTACCAGAATTTAGAGGGAAGGCATTTAGTTTTTCTCCATTGAGGATAATATTTGCCACTGGGTTGTGGTAGATGACCTTAACTATTTTGAGAAAGGTTCCTTCCATTCCCATCTTGCTGAGAGTTTTGATCAAGAATGGGTGTTGAGCCTTATCAAATGCTTTCTCTGCATTTATTGATATGATCATGTGGCTTTTATTTTTCTTGTTGCTGATGTTGTCTATTATGTTGATAAATTTAAGGATGTTAAACCAGCTTTGCATTCCTGGGATGAAACCTACTTGATCGTAGTGGATGATCTTCTTAATGAGGCATTGTATTCTATTTGCCAGGATTTTATTGAGGATCTTTGAATCTGCATTCATCAACGATATTGGTCTCTAATATTCTTTCTTTTGCTACATCTCTGTCTCGTTTAGGTATCAAGGTGATGTTGGCTTCATAAATGGTATTTGGAAGTGTTTCAGTTTTTTCGATTTCATGAAAGAGTCTTGCCAGGATTGGTAGTATTTTCTCTTGGAAAGTTTGAAAGAATTCATTAGTGAATCCATCTGGGCCTGGGCTTTTGTTTTTGGGCAGACATTTGATTACCATTTTAATTGCATCAATGGTGATGGGGGTGTTTAGATATGCTACATCTTCTTTCTTCAACTGTGGAAGATTATAAGAGTCCAAGAATTTATCCATTTCTTCTAGGTTCTCATTTTTAGTGGCGTAGAGCTTTTCAAATTAGTTTCTGATTACCCTTTGAATCTGCCTTATCAGTAGTGATCTCTCCTTTTCCATTCCTGATACGAGTTATCAAGTTTCTCTCTCTCTCTCTCTCTCTCTCTCT
>PVKC010039414.1:0-12527 GCA_004027635.1 Crocidura indochinensis | reverse complement strand
GACCATATGGGGCACCGGGATTCGAACCAATGACCTTTTGCATGAAAGGCAAACGCCTTACCTCCATGCTATCTCCCGGCCCCCTGATTTCCTTTTTGATTTCATCTCAGACCCACTGGTTGTTCAGTAGCAGGGTGTTTAATTTCCAATTGTTAAAGTATTTCTTCTGTTTGCCTTTGTAGTTCACATCTAATTTTAGAGCCTTGTGGTCAGCAAAGGTAGCCTGCAAGATTTCTATCCTCTTGATTTTATGGAGGTGTGTTTTATGTGTCAGCATGTAGTCTATCCTGGAGAATGACCCATGTACATTGGAGAAGAATGTGTATCCAGGCTTTTTGGGATGGAGTGTCCTATATGGAAGAAAGTCCTCTTTCTTCCATTACTCTTTTCAGGACTAGTATGTTTTTGTTGGGTTTCAGTCTGGTTGACCTATCAAGTGCTGATAGGGCTGGGTTGAGGTCTCCCACAATTATTGTGTTATTATTGATTTCTTCTTTCAGATTTGTCAGTAACTGTATTAGATACTTTGCTGGTCTCTCATTGGGTGCATATATGTTTAATAGTCTGATTTCGATTAGTACATAGTGTCCATCTTTGTCCCTTACCACTTTTCTGAGTATAAAGTTGGTGTCATCAGATATTAATATGGCCACCCCAGCTTTTTTGAGGGTGTTGTTTGCTTGGATGATTTTCCTCCAGCCTTTGATTTTTGAGTCTATGTTTGTTCTGACTCTTCAGGTGTGTTTCTTGTAGGCAGCAGAAGGTTGGATTCATCTTTTTGACCCATTTTGCCACTCTGTGTCTTTTAATTGGTGAATTTAGTCCATTGATATTGAGGGAGATGATTGTCATAGGATTTAATGTCATCTTTGTAGATAAGTTTGCTGTGTTTATTGGCCTCTCTTGTCTTAGAGTAGACCTGACAGTTTTTCCTTTAAGGCTGGTTTTTCATCTGTGAAGTTTCTGAGCTGTTGTTTATCCATGACGCTATGTATTCTTCCTTCAAACCTGCACATGTGTTGGGCTGGGTGCAGTATTCTCGGTGAGGCATTCATTTCATTCAGTCTTGTCACAATATCCCACCACTGTCTTCTGGCCTTGAGAGTTTCTTGTGACATGTCTGCTGTAAGTCTTAGGGATGCTCCTTTGAATGTAATTTACCTTTTTGATCTTGCTGCTTTGAGCATTCTCTCTATAGCTGTGGGATTTGTCATTGTAACAATGATGTGTCTTGGGGTGTTTTTCTTTGGGTTTCTTTTTAGCTGGTACTCTTCGGGCATGCAGGATTTGATTGCATGTAGTCTTTAACTCTGGGAGTATCTCTTTGATGTTGTCTTTGACAGTTGATTCTTCCTGGAGATCTCCAACCTGAGTCTCTGGGACTCAGGTAGATTCATATGTTGTTTCTGTTGAGTTTATCAAAGACTTCTATTTTCATCTGTTTGCATTCCTTGAGTACTTTTTCCATTGCCTGATCATTACTCCTAAGGTTCTTTTCCAATTTCTTCTGCTGTATTGAGTTTTTCTGCATCTCATCTTCCAGTACTCCGATTCTCTCATCAGCTGCTGTTACCCTGCTGTCGAGGCCATCCACTGAGGTTTTCAGTTGAGCTACTGTGTTTTTGAGATCTGCTATTTCAGTTTGGAGTTTTTTGATTTCTCTCTTTGTATTCTGTTCAGATGCATCTATGCTTTCTTTGAGTTCTACAAACATCTGCCATATTGCTATTTTAAGTTCCTTATCCAACAGGTTAATCAGGTGGTTCGAATTTATTAGGTCATCCAAGCTTTCGTCTTCATTCTCTGCGCATGGTGTTTGCCTGTGAGGTTTCCCCATTGTCACACTTGTAGTGTGGTTTTTCCTGCGTGTTGTGGTGGGGTTCATTGGTTAGAAAGAGTGCGTGGTCTGCAGCCTCTATATTACTCACTGGACAGCTTCAAAATGCAGTTTTTGGGGGGTACACTCCCTAGGCCTCTGAGGAGAGCTTCAGGTATTCAGAAACACAGACAGGCACAGGACAAGTTTCCCTTAAAGTCCTCAGAGTGAGCAAAAGCACAGCAGGGCAGAGCCTCCGCCGGCCAGAGAGCTCAGCTTATTGGATGTGACCCCCAGAGCCAGAGTTTACTCACTGGCAGCTTCAAAATGCAGTTTTTGGGGGTGCACTCTCTAGGCCTCTGAGGAGAACTTCAGGTATTCAGAAACACAGACAGGCACAGGACAAGTTTGGAGGTATGTTTTCTGACCCAGAATGTGTTCTTAAAGAATGTCCTATGTACATTGGAGAAGAATGTGTATTGAGCTTTGGAAGGGAGTGGAGATATATATATATATATATATATATATATATATATATATATATATATGAGCCACTCTCTTCCATTTCTTCCTGCAAAGCCAGGATATCCTTGTTGAGCTTTAGCCTCATTTACCTATCAAGGGGCTCCATGACAGTGCTGAAGTCTCCCATTATGATTGTGTTGTTATTGATATATTTCTTCAATTATATCAGCAATTTTCTAAAATATTTTCTGGTCCCTCATTGGGTGCATATATATTAGGAGTATGATTTCTTCCTGTTGTATATATCCCTTGATTATTAAAAAATGTCTATCTCTTCTCTGTCTCTTATAACCTTTTTATACTTAAAATATGTGTTGTCTAATATTATTATGGTCACTCCATACTTTTTAAGGGAGCTGTTGTTTACTTGAATGATTAGCCTCAAACCTTTGACTTTGAATCTATGTTTGTACGACATTCACATTAGTTTCTTATAGGCATCTTATTGGGTTCAACATTTTGATCCATTTTGCCACTTTGTGTCTCTTAACTGGTTCATTTAGTCCATTGATGTTGACAGAAATTATTGTCACAGGATTAAATGTCATCTTTTTGTACAATTTTGGTATGTTTGTTAGATCTTGTTTTTAGCTTGATTTTAAGTCTGTAGACTTTCTGAGCTGTTGTTTGTCCATGAAGCTGTTTAACCTTCCTTTAAACCTGAATAAAAGCCTGGCTGGGTGAAATATCCTTGGATGAAGTATCATTTTTTTTTAGTTTTGTCACCACTGCCTTTAGGCCTTGAGAGTTGCTTATGATAAATCTGCTATAAATCTTAAGGATACTTCTTTGTATGTAATTTTCCTTTGTAATATTGCTGTTTTCAATATTCTATCCTTATCTTTGGTTTTCATCATTGTGACTAGTGTGTGCCTTGTGCTTTTCTTTGGATCCTTTTTAGCAGGTACTCTTTGGGTATCTAGGATTTCCTTGCATGTACTCTTTAATTCTGGGGATTTCTCAGCACTAATGTCCTTGACTATTGATTCTTCATGGAGGTTTTCTTCCTGAGTCTCTGGGATTCCAATGATTCCTATGTTGTTTCCATTGAGTTTATCCCAGAATTCTATTGCTGTCTGTTCACTTTCTTTCCAGATTGTTTCTAGCCTCTTCTTTTGTATGGAGGTGTTATGCAGCTCATCTTCTAGCATACTGATTCTGTCCTTAGTGGCTTTTACCCTGCTTGTGAAGCTTTCCAGTGAGGTTTTCATTTCACATACCATGGTTTTCAACTCTAATATTTCTGTTTGAAGTTTTCTCATTTCTCCTCTTCAGTCTTATGAGCTGACTGTCCAATCAGTCTCATTGTTTCTTAAAGTTCCTTGAACATCCTTAACATTCTCTCTCTAAATTCCTGTCAGAAGGTTATGTGGGGGCTGAAGTGATAGCACAGCAGCAGGGCATTTACCTTCCATATGACAGACCTGGGACAGACCCAGGTTCAGTTCCATGCATCCATTTGGTCCCCAAGCCTGCCAGAAGCAATTTCAGAATGGAAAGCTAGGAGTAACCCCTGAGCGCCACTGGATATGGCCCAAAAAACAAATGTAGGTAGCTGGTGTTGGTCGGGTCTGCAGAATTAGCATTTTCAGTCACAATATATGTTGGGGTTCTGCATAGTTTTTCATTGTGACCTTTGTTGTGTGCTACTGTTATTACCATATTTGCTGGCATATAAGACGACACTTCAGCCAGTGAAAAATTTTCTAAAAGTCGGGAGTTATATTATATGCTGTTATACGGCATGCTGAAACTTGTTCCAGCTTCAGGGACGAGTGATCCGCACCCCTCTTACTTTTAAGAAGTAACTTACTTTTAAGACTTTTAGGAAGTTTTTCATTGGTTGAAGGATCATCTTATACGCCGGCAAATATGGTATGTGTTGTGGTGCAGCTCCTGACTGAAAGAAATGTACTGTTGCAGAGTTGCACACATATAACTTCCTTTTTTCACCTGCCAAGATTCAGAACCATTCTTTGCATCAAGATTAGATGCAACTCTTGCTGGTCTCCCACACATCAACTCAGTTCAGACTGGTGCTTTTTTGACCCAAACTCCATCCACAACCAACAGTTTACTGAGACTGGATTTGAGTATTTCACCTTGATTCAAAATGGCAATTTTTAAGTTCAAACTCTGGCCACCACCTACAGCTTATCTTGCTGGTCTCACACACCTCAACTTGTTCTTGTTCTTGTTCTTTTTTTTTTGGTTTATGAGCCACACCCAGCAGCACTCAGGGATTAGTCCTGACTTTGTGCTCAGAAATAGCGCCTTGCAGGCTCAGGGAATCATATGGAATGCTGGGAATCAAACTGGGTCTGTCAAGGGTTAGCCATGTGCAAGGCAAACACCCTACCACTGTGCTATCTCTCAAGTCCATCAATCTTTGTTTTTTTTTTATTTATTTACTGTATGAATGCTGAACTGATTTTTTTCCACAAGTTGATAGTTTCCGCACATGTTCCACTACTTGGAGAAAGGTTCATGCCTCCTTTAAATGTTTCAGGCAGAGATTTTCTTAGCTGTTTATTTTTCAGGGTCCCTACACAGAAACTGAAAAAAAAAAAAAAAGGCATGGGTTGGGAAGGAAAAGGAAGGACAGATGACTTTCTGAGGAAGTCTTTTTATACAATTGAATTTTATATCAGGAAAGTGGCCTCATTTTCCAGCTCAGAGTAAGATTCCTTTATTTATTTCCACGTAGTATCAATACACATGAACTGTGTAGCATTTTGCTCTTCTCAGGAAAATTAAGTGAAATGAGACATTCAGTCTCTGAGAAAATTTTCCCTGAACTAGTCCCTTTTTTAGGTGCTAGGATTGAACAGTGAGCAAATAAACAAACGAAGTCCCTTTACTCCTGAAACTTACCATTAGATAAATAAAATAGTCATCAGAAAATCTAGGGGAGAAATTGGTTTTATTCGTTCTTTTTAGAGAAAGTAGTTCTCAAAGGAATGTAGTGCTTGAATCTATCCACAGTGTACCCCAATGTTCATTTCGATAATAGAGCCAGGAACTTGATTCAGTGGTACTTAACAGACACTGAGAGAACCTTACAGATCCTTGTGAAACAGTGAAGAAGGGAGTTTTAAATGAGAGTTTAACTAAAGTGAATGTGTATGTTTATATACTGTCGTGATGCCTGGGATGGGGCACTGGTAACTGCCCTGATTCTACACAGGAAGTTGGGGGGATGATAAGAGAAATCAGAAGTGCTACTTAGAGAAGTTGGAATTTATTTCCTCTCTAGAATAGGAAAAGACTGGAGTGATAGCACAGTGGGTAGGGCTCTTGTCTTGTGCATGGTCGACCCAGGTTTGATCCCCGGCACCAAACCCTGCCAGAAGTGATCGCTGAGTGATCTGAGTACAGCCAGATGTGGGACCTTCCACCCAAAAAAGGGAAAATGTAGCAGAATTCCAGTTAAGGAAGAACATGTGGGTAACTGCCAAGGAGGTAGTACAGAATGGCATGTGTGGGGAAGAGATGAGAGAGAATACTGGCTGGAGCCAGCATGGGGAACACAAGGTTCAGGTGCTACCCAGAGAGGCTCTAAGCTCTGGTTTGCAGCCAAAACCAGGAAGCTGGGAAAGTGGCAAGGAAATCATTTGGGCACACATGAGCTGCCTCTCAACCTCAGAAAGGCACAGAAAATAGTTCACAAGCTTGCTTCTCACCATAGGTGCTTCCTGGTTTTGTTTTTGGTTTTTGTTTTTGTTTTTTAAACACTGCTATAATCAGATAATTGGAATTCTGAATCTCATCAACTCTTCTTGAGAAAAAGGCTTTTACAGAGGGATTCCAATTATAGGACTATTACCTTAATGAAGGATAACACTTCCTAAGGAAGTCTCTTTCATTAAAGCTTCATCCAGATGTCACTGAGAAAGGAGCAATCTTTGTCTCTGTCTTCTTTTTCTTGTGTATTTGTTTCATTTTTGGAAGGCCTCCTAAGCAGTGAGGTCATGCCTGGTGAGACTTGGCCAGGCAGGCATTGCCAAGGGCCATCAGATCCAGTCCTGGTGGTGATTAGGGGACAATGTGGTGCCAGAGACCAAACTTGGGGCCTCCACATTGCAGAGCCTGTGTTCCAGCTGTTGAGCCATTTCCCATGTCTGACTGCCCATCCCCACATTCTTGCCCAGGACTGTCTTCTCTCATGCACTCAGTCCTCATATATATTATTGGCAACCCACTCCTAGTTTCCACCTATCATGATTTAGATTCTGTTTGTGGTAATTTCTCAATTTCCCTAGTGTCTCTCCAAATAATTCTTAAAGAACACTGAGTGGTGGTACATTTTTCTGGGCTCTTTCATGCCTGACCAGGGCCTTTGTTCCTTTAGCTCTCAATACCATATTGTGGCTGGCAGGTACTGATCAATGTCTTAATATAGGAAGGTGATATGTTTGAAGCTGTTCAAAAACTTTCCAACATTTTTTTGGCCTGGAATGAAGCAAATTCCAAAATGAAGAATCAGGAAGATGGTGTTGGTATATTTGACTAAAGGAAGGACAAAGGAGATGAGAAAACAATAAAAGATTCACTCATTTGGCTAGGATATATGTTACGAAAGAAATATATAGAAAGGAAAGAAAAACAAATTGAATAAGAGCTTTGAAGCCAAAAAAAGAAAATACTGAAGGGAGCCAGCAAGATAGTAAGTATTAAGGTGGTTGCCTTTCATGTGTAAGCTTCAGTTCAATCCCCACTACCACATAAGATTCCCAGAGCACCTTCAGGAATGATTGATGAGCACAGAGCCACAAATAGCCACTGAACACCTCTATCTGTGATCCTAAAGGTAAAAATGCTAAAATAGGACACCGAGACTTTCGAGAGATTGTGCAGGAGTCACCTCTCCAGTAGAAAGGATCCTTTGGAGATGTGTGGTGCACCTGAGACACAGGCCTGAACTTACTTGCAACAGCTCAAATGTAATCTCAACACGCCCAATAACTTGCTTTTCTACCTGCCAAGATTCAGAACCATTCTTTGCATCCAAATTAGATGCAATGATTTGTGTACTGATGGATTATTGTAAATAAGAAAAGAAACAAGTAGAAACACTTTTCTGAGGTTCGTGCATAAAGTCAGTTTTGCATATCAATCTTTTTTTTTTAACCCCCCCCCCCTTTTCTGCTACTTCTTGTTCTGCTATCATTCAACAAAGCAGCGATCTTATCCTGGGAGTTCCTACTGCTGTCCCTCCCCCAAACCGTACTGCACTTCATTTTATGATTGTCACCAGCTAATTTATTCTAGACACCATAAACCCATTTATCTTATGATTTCACATTGAAATGCCCATGGCCTTTCAGACAGGTTTCAGAAGACTTCCTTTGGTCCTTCCACTCACACATCTTTATTGAGCACCTACAATATGCCAGACTTTGTTCAAATCCCAGTTTCCATCACACATCTGTGCCTTAGCCCCCAGTTCTGTTCCACAGTGGCTTAGCTCTTTATGATGAGAACTCCTGGTCTGTACTTAGCACCTAGTGCTGGGCATATGTCTTCCCCAGAGTACGACAAAAGTTTGTATAGGTACAACAGCAGTACAACAGCAGACAGTTGAATGGCACAGAAGGAAAGAATATTTATGTGAAGATTTTCAAGCAAGGCTATTTTGGGGTTGTTTGTTTTCATTTGACCCTCAAGCCTACCTTTAAGCCTAATCTATCCTCTGCACGATTCTATACACAGTGCATTTTCCTACCCTCAAAGTTCTAACAAATTGACCCCAAAGTTCATTCAGACACCATATTCCAACACAATTCTCAGCAGAATGAGCCCACCATTCCTGCCATGGCTCTTAACTGAACACCTGGCAAAGCAGATGCTTTCTCTTCACTGTTGCACTTTGATGGATGCATTTGAAGCACTTTCCAATCTTTCAGCAGCTGCCCAACTTTCTTGGCTGTGTCAAGTCATTTAATAATGACTTGAAGAGGTAAAGAAATCAATGTTGCAATTGGTGCCTTCCTTAAAGAATGAATGTCCTAAGGCTCTCCTCCTCTTCCCCAGGGAAGAGCCTAAATGGAACATAGATTTTTAACCTTAGAGCCTAAATGGAACATAGATTTTTCTGGATTCCTCTTGACTGCACCACTTCCACATGCACTCAGCATGCACTGGGAGTGTTTTCCCTGGGGTTCAAAGAGTTTAGGATTCTCTCACTAGGAGGCTGAAACCAAAGGTAGCCTGGGTGCTTTGACCCCATGTCCCATCCCAGGAATCCTGGTTTCCTCTCCCTGTTTGAGCTTCCTCGAGGCCTGCAAGGCTAGTGGATGGTTGAGCAAAGGAAGCAGCTGCTGAGCCCACTGTCACCTGCATATTGCCTCCTAATACTGTTCTCTGCCAGCTCCACATTCTCAGTGGCCTTCCTGTGCACACTGTACCCTCTTCTGCTTCTTCTTTTTTGGTATAAGGAACTCTTGATATTCCATTATCAATTTTAATTAATCTTTGTGGGGAACCATAGCAAAAGCTCGGCAAACTGGAGTACATGCTTTGCATGCAGTAGGCCATGAGCTGATCTCCAGCATTACAAGGTAGGTCCCTCCTAACCCCCACCCCACCTCCAACCTACTAAGTTCAGTTTCCAGGCTAGGAGTATCTCCCACACTTCTAAGTGAGCCCCCCCCCCCAAAACAACCTATGTGCATTTTGGTGCCAGAGTAGTGATATTCCTATATTTACTATTATAGGCGGCTTAATAAAAACAGCTTCCAGAAGTTATCTGGAAAGACGGGAAAAGAAATGCAACACTGATCAGCATAGTGCCTCCTTGGAGTCACTCCTTTCTTCTCATTAAGACTCATTAATCTGTGCCTATGAGCCTAAAATTTTCACTTTGTTCCTGTGCCAACTTCTAATTTACGTCATCTTGTTTATTGCCCAGAAAGACTATTAGAGTCTATCAGGATCAAATGCACATGGCTTGAACTCCTCCTCCTGGCTCCTAGTGATGATGCCCCCACATCATCTCAAAGGGCTTTTATTTTTGAGGGGTGGGGGAGACTATGCCTGACTGTGCTCAGAAAACTATACAGCCCTTTGAGCTGTGGCCCCAGCCCATCAAGGGCTCTTTTTGCATGGACTCATCTGGCTGTGCTCAAGGCTTACTGTTCTTCACTCATAGATCGCTTTTGGCTGGTTTCAAGATCATATGTGGTATTGGGGATCAAAACATGATCTACTGTATGCAAAATAAGCACCTTATCTGCTATACTATTTTAACTCTTAAAGGACTATGTATTATCCTTCTGCAGCAAAGCATAAGAATATCTGGCACAAGGCCTGCAAATTAGTATATCCTTTGAGTGGGAAACTCAGATAACTTGCAAAATTAATTTGAATGTCTGATATCCCTAGCTATTTTTCATTGTTGAAATGCTCAATTATTCATATGGTACAAAAATTCAGATTTGGGACTTGGTTTGGGGGCTAAATCCAAGTTATATTCAGAGACATACACCTCTGCTTAGGGATCAATCTGGTAGTGTTCAAGAGACTATATGTGGTGTGAGGGATTAAATGTGGGTTAGCTGTGTGCAACGCAAATAAGTACCCATCCTTCTGTGCTAGTTTTCCAGCCCCCTAAATCCAGAATCCTGCTGCAGACTTGGGCTGATCACATTTCAATTCCTTTCTGTGCAGAAAGTCTGACATCTACCCAGGAAGCTGCACAAATGGAAAGCTGTCAAACACTTTGTTAAAGACATCTATTTTTTCAGATAGCTGAAAGCCTATTGAATGCTGAAGCAGCTACAGACAAGTGAACAAACTGAGGCCAGACAACTCAAGACACACTTTAGGAGATACTGAGAAATGCAAAGTTAGAAGTAGTGAAGATGCTCTGCCAACAAAAAAGATTTTTTTTCTTAAAGAATCTAGGAGGGGTTGAAAAAACTCTTCAGTAGGGTTAGAACATGTGCTTAGCATGCAAGAACTCTGAGTTCAGTCACTAACACTTCAAGTATCTGTAAATATGGCTGCCCCCCACAAAAAAAAAATCTAAAAGGAAATCAAGAGGAATCTACTGAGTTAAAAATTTTTGCTCCAAGATAAAAAAAATAATAATGTGTAAAAGTGTAAAAGAAAGGGAGGGAGATGGGTTAGCGTGATAGTACAGAGGGTAGGATGCTAGCCTTACATATGACCCTTGAGCATCACTTTGTATAGCTTAAAAATCTTACACAAAAAAATAATATTTTAAAGGAAAGAAACAAAAAGAAATGGCTGGGGGAGACATAAAGAAGCATGGAAAAGAAAACGCACATGAAAATGGATGTTTGGGAAGCTGTACAGAGCAGGGGTGGGAAAGTAAGAACTAGAAACTTGACCTTGATTGGGAAACAGAAAGGAAGCCTGTGCAAAATACTGTAGCTAGGATCATGCAATCAGAATGGCAGGAAACACATACAGTCTGCTGGCCTGGAGAACTCAGCTGCAGTGTCTGGGGCAGATAAACTGGACGTGATGCTGTCATGGCCGTGTCTGCAACTCAACTGTCTGGGATTACAGGAGACTTAAAAGGATTTGAGGCATTTTCCTTTTTACTTTCCTAGCTTGCTGTGGAGGTTTATAGGAAACTGAGCACTGCTGGTCAAAGTGACCTTGGAAGTGGCCAAGAGGGTCATTACTGCTGTGCAGGGGACAGAAAGGGGCAGGGTACAAGTCCATCTAGATGGCAGAAGTCCAGCCTAGCTTCATGGTCCTCTCCGGTATGGAGATCAGAACCAAGATTCATGTTATAAACACTGTACTTCCCTTGGACAGTGAAGACCATCCCTCTTCATATTTATGTACTAGGGACGCCAGAGCCCAATTTGGTGATGGTCGTGTCACTCATTCACTCTCTGTACTTATTCTTTATTTCTTGTTTTTTTTATTTTGCTTTTGAGCCACATCCAGGAGCACTCAGGAATTATTTCTGGCAGGCTTGGGGGACCATATAGAATGCCCAGGGATCAAACCCGGACTGGCCACGTGTAAGGCAAATGCCCTCTGACATATATGCTTATTCTTTAGTTATTTATTTCAGCAGTCCTTTCTCTTCTATTCCTTCATGGTTGTCGATGTTATTATAGTGACTAAAGGTCTCACAGAGAGGGAGTAGAGGGAGATAGAGAGAGAGAGAGAGTGATGTGCTTTTACATGTTAAAGAAGGTGGTTTAAGGAAGGAAAGTTGAATGAAGGCCTTTGTTTTGGGTTAATAGCTGGATGTGGTCCTACAACTCTTTATTCCTATATTCTTACCTCTGTGAGGATGTGTATTAGTAGTATAAAACCAGTAAATAGCCTCCCATCAGCTTTAGTTTTATTGGCTAAGTCAGGTTCATACAGATCTAGTTTTTGCTGCCATGTAAGTTATAGACCTTTTACTTTTCCAAAGCTTGTTGGATTGGAGAGCTGTGTAAGGAAATGGAAATGCTGGTCTCTTTCCTTCACTCCAGAGTCCCACAGAACATTTCTCTGGCAATTCTGTTGGCTTCCAGATCCCACCCAACGTAAATCTTCAGAATGTGGTGGGGTTTTTTTGGTTGTTTTTTTTTTGGAGGGGGGGGGCCTTGTAGTGTGTCTCACTGACTAACCATCTGCTTTGCAAGCATGAGGTGCAACTACCAGCACACCACCCCCACACACCTGACCCAGCAATGTCTAGGCTGCACTGCCAGCACCATAGTAGAGTGTGTGAGCATCACAACTAAGTATGCAAGCACCACAAGCAAATTTGTGCTCCCTGGTCATCACAGCAACCCAAAAGGAATGTGGGGGTTGGAATGAGTTTTCTTCAGTTGGGTGAGAATGTTAGCTAATTTACCAAAGAACTAACCGAACAGCAAACTAAAGAGGAAACACGTAATGACAGGCATGGAATGGCAGAAGCCCAGACTCATAGACTCATTTTCGGCTCACTAATACAAGGGTCACCTCTGAAATGTAAGTGGGGCTGGCTTCACGTAATTAAATTAAAGACCTGCTTCCACAGCAGTGAAGGTGAGAAAGATTTATCACCACAAAAAACTACAGCAGCTTAGAAGAAATGTGTCCTAAAAGTTATGAATAGTCAATATAATGCAGTGATTGATAGTAGTATGAACCCAGAGTAAGTTACCTCTTAATAATAAATAATACCTCTAATAATAAAAAAATTAATTAAAAAACAGCTCCT
>PVKC010039413.1:0-12566 GCA_004027635.1 Crocidura indochinensis | reverse complement strand
ACCCCCAGAAGTTAGACATCCCGAGTTTCAACACCCCAATCTTGAACCCCACCCCCAACCAGGTTCTGAGATCAGGATGAAGATGAAGGGGTGGGTTCTGAGCACGCATGAGGTGGGGTGCAGGGGCTGTGTCAGATCATTTTTGAAGTTCGGGGTTCTGGAGTTCTGCTGCCTTTGATTTAAGTTCTCACTGGCATAGAAAAACCTGATGGCATCTATCTATCTATCTATCCATCTAACTATCCATCTATCTATTCAATTAACCATCCACCCATCCATCTATCTATCCATCATCTATCCATCTATCTATCAATATATCCATTCATCTATCCATCTAACTATCCATCCTTCTATCCATCTATCCATCCATCTATTCATCCATCTATCCATCCATCTATCTATTCACCCAATCATTTATCCATCCATCATCCATCATCTATCTATCTATCTATCTATCTATCTATCTATCTATCTATCTATCTATCTATCTATCTATCTATCTATCTATCTATCATCTTTTGGGCCACACCAGGCAGTGCTCTTGTCTTCCTCCTGGCTCTGAGCTCAGGAATCACTCCTGGCAGGACTCGTGGGAGTATATTGAGTGCTGGGGATCAAACCCCGAGGCCAGCAGGCATGGCAAGTTTCCTACACACTGTACTATTATCTCTCCGGCTCCTTGATCAAGTGTTTATTTTGCTCTGCAATATAAATGGGTTCCATTTCTTGACTTTTGAGAGAGGTGGGTCGAGCTTCTTTCAAGTGAAATATGGTCTCTTCTGCTGAGCTGCATCTCTGCTCTTGACTTTTAAAATTGACATTTATGCTTATCTGCTCACATGGACCAGAGAGATGGAACATGGGTTATAGAGCTTTCCTTGCATGCAATGAACCCTAGTTCCATCCAGGGACCACGGAGCACTGTAGGATGTAGTCCAAGCACCCTCCAAAATAAAATTCAAAATTTTATTCCAAATTTAGGGGTACTAAACTTCTTTTTATATCCTTGTGACTTGAGGTTTATATATATGTATATATGTATATATATAAACCTTGTTCTTGAGACTGGAAATTTACCTCAGAGTAAAACTTTAGCTAGAGCTGAAGAAAGATTCTAAAACTGTAATAATGTACATTTGGATGGTATCTATTTTTCTAGTTCAGAATGGCACAGCATGTTTGCCTCTTGCCTGCCATTCAGGAAGACTCCGTGGATTCCTTGGGCTCCCCCTGAGTCAATGGGCAATCGGAATTAATCAAGAACTGGTTCACCAGAAGCAGGCATTCATTCACACACACACACACACACACACACACACACACACACACACACACACACACACACACATTATGTCAATGAAGACTTTTTCTTGGCCTCTCTCTGGGGCACTCAGGGATCCTGCACTGCCAAAAGTGCTGAACTCAGGGACCCTGTGTGCATGAGATCTAGCCCTTGGAGCCATCTTCCATTCCCTGCATGAAAATTCAACTATAAAATTAAGCTTCCCTCTCATTACTCAGCCAGCAATAGTACTCTGGAAATGAATGTTTATATCCATCTTGGGGTTATTTTGTGAAGAACACAATTATATCCTCTCCTGCATATGTGTGTGTTGTTTAAAAAGTTCTTATCTCGGGGCCCGGGAGATAGCATGGAGGTAAGGCGTTAGCCTTTCATGCAAAAGGTCATCGGTTTGAATCCCGGTGCCCCATATGGTCCCCCGTGCCTGCCAGGAGCAATTTCTGAGCATGGAGCCAGGAGTAACCCCTGAGCACTGCCAGGTATGACCCCCCCCCAAAAAAAAAAACAAAACAAAAAAAAAAGAAAAAAAAGTTCTTATCGTGTCAGATTATACATTTAAGATATACCAACAGGTTTCTTGTCCTAGTCTAACAGCTCCAGGTTTTGGAAGTAAACCAGGAACTTTCCACAGGGATATGTAGCCTGAGTTCCTCTTGACTCTTTAGGCAACCCGAGTCTGGGGTTTCACATGGGGCTCTGCCAGTGTTTAGGAGGAGATACATTTATTTATTTATTTATTTATTTATTTATTTATTTATTTATTTATTTATGGGCCACACCCAGTGATGCTCAGGGGCTACTCCTGGCCATGTGCTCAGAAATAGCTCCTGGCTTGGGGAGCATATAGGATGCCGGGGGATCAAACCCTGTCAGTCCTGGGTCAGCTGCATGCAAGGCAAGTACTCTACCACTGCACCATCACTCCAGCCCTGAGGAGAGACATTTAACCCTAGATGCTGGTTTGGATTAATGGCAGCAGATTGGGCAGTGACCAAAAACTATCCATATTGTGCCACCTTTGAGTCTGACTGAGAATTGGGCCCCAGGAACCTCCAGGCATGCCTACATCTTTCCCTGTGAGTGCTCAGAACAAATAGATGCACCACCCAGGAACTACCTTTAACAAATCGGTTGAAGCTGCTGGCAAACTTTCCACCAATCAGAACACACTGACTGAAACCTCATTTGCAAAAAAGGACATGACTGTTACCTGAACCCCTTTAGTGTGTGTGAATGCTCCCCACCCTGGACAACCAGATCACACCATTCCAGGCTGTCATCCGGGCTGCCACAAGCATTCATCCTTGATGATAACTCAATAAGGTTTTTTTCTCAGCCTGGGATACAGAACAGCTGACCCTTAACCAGGACCCCCTCATTTGTCTGTCCCTCACCCCCTCACTAGTAATTGTGCATTGGAAGCTCATATTCCCTCTCCACCCTGTTTCTTTGCTCTCAGAGACTTGCCTTCTTCCCCTTTGGCCCATAAGTTTGTTTGTGTGGCAGACCCCATGTGGGTTCTGAAGATGGATAGATGTAGGTGAGGAGAGATGGCACTGAGGTTCTCTTGCTGCCACCCAGGAGCTACCAGAGTAGGTTAAGCCAATGGTTGAAGACAGCAAACAGGCAAGTTTATGCTCTGGAGCCCCAGGGAGTTACCCCACACTCTGGGACTGCATGACACCCTGAACCCATCCTATTCCCAGGCTCCAGCCAGGCAACAATATCCCTGGGAAGTATAAATAATTTTATGATCTGGTTCTTGATTCTATCCAAGTGCCACCTGAGATGGGAGAAGGGAGGGGAAATAGGCACTGAACAGTTACCATCTGCCTCCCTATTTACTCATGCTCCCAACTTTCCTTCCTGACACTCGAGGATGCTCTGGTTATAGCCAACTTCCCAGAACTAGATGTTACAGCATGTCAACCACCCACAGCAGCCAAGCCTTTCTGTACACACACAGGGCTGTGTGCCCCTGAATAAAAAAATGTGTGCCTCCTCCAATTCACCTCCCAACCTTATGTCACAGGTGGATAGAACCAAGCATTGCCCAGGACCCAGGTTCTAGAGACACCCTAAGTGTCCATCAAGGGCCTGACTCTCTTGGAGTACTGACATAGGGATAGATGTGGACCTGGTGAAGGCTCCTGAAGTCTGATCAGTCACACAGCTCGCCACTCAGACTTGCCTAGTACCAGCCTTGATTATCTTGATGTTTGGATAAGTGGCCCAGGGCACATTCATTTTGTGTTGAGTCCCCAGAGTCATGAGGCCAGAGCCAGAAGAGTTTACTGGGGTGTTGATAAACAATAAACACCAGAAAGAACTCACTTGGCATGGCTCACTCCTGTTGTAAACACTCACACCACCAACAAGCTGGTGAGATAACAGTGTTGCATGGATCAGGTGGCAGCACAGAGCCTGCATGAGATTTGGTATCAACCCCAGCAGTAACTTGTCAGCAGGCAGTCTTGCTTTGGAGGCAAAGAAGGTTGAGATATGGAAGCCAGAACTCCCACTGTTGAAATCTAGGGGATTTCAGAAACCCTGTCACAGAGTGCTCCAACTCCACGGCTAGCATGCCACAGCATGGCATTTATTTGGGGTTTCTGCCTGGAGTACGAAGACCCAGGAAGCACTTGAACAGTAGGTGGTGAGACCCGACAGGAACCCACTTATATCTACAAAAAGACAGAGCTAGATCCCCCGACTCATTTACATAAATCTGTTTAATGTAACTGAGGTTTGCAGCCAGAGCTATTCTGATTGGTCAGAAGTTTATCTGGCAGTAAATGGTTGTTTTCAATTCTGGCTGATCTCTGACTAGTTGGTCATTTTCATCCTTAAGGGGGACATGTTTATGCATATCCCAGTGTGTAGACTGAGCCTGAAGGATACGACCCTTGATGCCAGATACCCACAGCTCTTTATGGTTTTTCAAATTAGGGCTCTTCTTTTTATAGTATTTTTCATCATGATGAGAATCTTCACTCCAAACTAGGAAAGCCCAATCTTCCTTAAATGGGAACCATGTAGGTACCCGAACCACACACAGAATAGCTCATCTTTCTACAATCTCTCTTACACCCCAACTCTTGCCTCTCTGAGTTTGAAATTCACTCCAGACCCCAGGTCTGGTAGATGAATTGACCTTCTTATTGAAATAATCTGGAGCCATCAGCATCTCTTTTGCTGCTGTGTTGTTTTGTTTTGGGGCCACATCTGGTGGTATTCAGGGACCAATCTCCTCTTCCAGCAATGATTGATGGAACATATTGTGCCAGAGATGGCACCTACATCTCCATATATAAAGCCTGCTCTTTTGTCCTTTGAGCTCTCTCCTTAGCCCCAGCCCCAGCTTCATACCACTTAGATTTTCCAGTGTAAGAAGGGAAAAGTTGCCAAATATACACAGGTAGGTGTCAAAGCAAGGTGCTTCAAAGTCATGGGCAAAACAAGTGTAAGCTGTGTGGTGTAGATTCCATCTCTTATTTTAATTCCTGCTATAGATATAAAGGAAATGAAAACTGTGGTATTTGGTGGTGGCACAAATATCCACCTGAGCCAAGGCTCTCAGGTCCTACCAGCCAGGCACATCAGCATGTCCTTGAGCTCACACAAAGTCCTTCTTGAGATGTGCTGATGACCCATGGTTTTGTTCTATCTTCCTGGGCTTCCCTCTTCCACTTACAAGTCTGGGGAGCAGTAGAGAAATGTGGCTGTCTGAGTGAAGTGGGGGATGCTGTCATTCACACCAGACCCCAAATTTCCAACAGATCCACTGGGCGACTGTAGGAATTGACCCCAGACCTGATGTCTACCTCTGCCATGTCTGTTGTTGTCCCCCTCCTTGAGGGTGCTGGTCCCACAAGTTCCACAGTAAAGCTCCAACAAGGACCTCCTTTTCACTCCTTCCTGGCTGCCCTCAGAGCCTTGCTTGCACCTTGTTATGATTCAGGAAACTGATGTGGAACTCTGTAAACTAATCATCGGCTTTTCAAACATATAATTACACAAATACAAGATCAACTCACTTAAATTGAACAATGGAGAACAAGATGTTACTATGCACTCAAAGGAATAAAGGTAACAAAAATCTGAGGAGATGGGGAAGGATTAGCATATGATAACCATTTGTTAATTCGTTTTCTTTTTTTTTCCTTTTTTCTTTTTTTTTACTATTATTAGTCACATTGAACATCTCTGTAAGATCATGTATTCTTTTTTTTTTGTGTGGGATATTTATTTCTCCTCTTAAGATATTCCTCCAAGAGCTCTCTGACTCACTATTATAATTTGGGCTGGTTGCCCTCTCAGCCAGCTTCATCCTATCATCCCAGATTTCTTGGCATTCTACTTCTGGATTGGGGCCACAATTTCTTGGAGCCTAAGTAAATGAATTCCCTCTCTCTTTCAGATTACTTTGTATGTATATATCTCCCAGAAGTTCTTTCAGAGATAGCCTGAAGTCAGGCTTTGAGTGCCATATGTGCCTGAAAATCTTGGCTTCATCCTCACAGAAAATTGACAGTTTAGCTGGGTATAGAAGTTCACATAAAAATCCATTTTCTCAGAAAATAGAAGGGCTTGATTCATCCTCCTCTTTAATGTCATACTGCTGTGGCTCATCTGGTTCTTGCTTTGTTGGGGAATATATTCTCTTGGGGGAGTATCAGGGGTTGAATATGGCATTCAATAGGCAAAGCCAGGACCTAAATCTACGGAAAGTTCTATCCAACCCAAACACCCATCTGGATTGCCATAAGGAGGATTAAATGTAGAGAAATCCCATGCCCTGCTTTCAAGGCTTATTGTAAAGCTGGAGAAATCATAACTCAGAAGAAGTTGTATTGATGTGAAGATTAAGATACATAAAGTTACAAGAGAGGGCAGAAATAGACCCAAGCATATTGTAGAATTTATATTTTTAAACAGAAACTAAGGTAGTGTTCTAGGGGAAAGGAGTTCAGAAACTTGTTGGAAGAATTGGAGATTCACATGAAGAATGAATTTTTATTTGTCCTTTAGAAAACCCTTAACAATTAACTTGGGGGGGGCTTGAGAGATAATACAGAAGGCAAAGCATTTGTCTTGTATGCAACAAAACCCAGTTTGAATCATTAGCACTATATAGGGCCTCATGCCCCTGAGCAATGCCAGGTGTGATGCCCACCAAACAAAATAATTAACTTAAATGTATTGTAAACCAAATGTAAGAAATATATAAAACTATTGGGGGGGAAGAAAACTTAAGTGACTGAAACTTGGTAAAGGTTTTATTACATATAATATCATAGAGATGAACCATAAAAAGAAAAAAAATCAATAAATAGGACTTCATCATAATAAATAAAACTCTTCAGTTTCAAAAGATACTTAAGAAACTTGGGGATGCACAACAGTACACTGGGTAGAGAGCTTGCCTTGTACATGGTCCACCTAGATTTGATCCTTAGCATCACACACATATAGTTCCCTGACCCCAACAAGGAGTGATTCCTGAGTGCAGAGCCAGAAATAAGACCTGTGTATTGCTAGGTGGGAAGAAAAGGAAAGAAATAAAAAAGAAAGAAAGAAAGAGAGAAAGAAAGAAAAAAGAAAGAAAGAAAAGAGGGAGGTAGGAAGAAAGAAAGAGGGAGAAGGAAGGAATAAAAGGAATAAAGGAAGGAAAGAAAGAAAGAAAGAAAGAGAAAGAAAGAAAGAAAGAAAGAAAGAAAGAAAGAAAGAAAGAAAGAAAGAAAGAAAGAAAGAAAGAAAGAAAGAAAGGAAAGATGGAAAGAAGGAAGGAAGGTATGAGGGTTGCATTGGTGAAGGGGGGTGTTCTTTTTATGATTGAAGCCCAACTATAATCATGTATGTAATCATGGTGCTTATAAATAAAAATATAAAAATATAAAAAAGAAATAAAGGAAGGAAGAAAAGGGAGGAGAGAGGAAGAGGAAGGGAGGGAAGGGAAGGAAAGTGAGCCATAATAGAGAAGAAAATATTTGCAGATTATATATGCAATAAATAACTTGTTTAAACTATAGCTACAACTCAAATAACTTAAATAAGATAACTAACCCTATGAAAAATGAGTAAACAATTTTAAGACATTTTATCAGAGAAAATATTTACATGAAAGTAAGCAGATGACAAGATGCTTGACATTATTAATCACTGCAGAAATGAAAATTGAGACCACAGTGACTTATATATGACATCAAAACCATACATACCAAAGGGGGAAAAATGGGCACAATGGACATTTTCGAAAACAAAGTTTCCTATTTCAATAAGAAACTGAACTGACAACCCAAGGGAAGAAAGAAAATTTTTGTTAATCATATATTTGGTGAGAGACCCATTTCTAGAATATATAAAGAACTTGGAGAACTCAATAATTAAAAAGGCAAATACCCAGATGTAAAATGAGCAAGAGATCAGAATAGATACTTCTCCAAAAGCAATATAATAATTCATGAGAGAATGCTCTGTTTCATTAGCCATCAGGGAAATGCAAATCCAAACCACAAAGAACTATTACTTCAGACCCATGGGGTTGGTGAAAATAAACAATACAGAAAATACCAGTGTTGGAGAAGCCTCAGAGACTTGGCTCTGAACTGTGCCTGGTGGGAAGGCAGAGAGCAGTAGCTTGGAAAAACGGAGGCCTGCCATTTCCTCCAGCATGGCAACCTCCAAACCACATGGCCCAGAAATTCTACTCCTATAGTCAAGAGAGTTGAAAACATGCGTCCACACGGAAACTCATACATGGATGTCCACAGACATAATCCATCACAGCTATAAAGAGAAAAGAGCACACATGTTCACCAGCTGGTTAATGAATTAATAAAACGTGGAATTTCAATACAATGGATATTGTTTCATAATAAAAAGGGATTTTTCTCATACGACAAGGTAGGAATCTTGAAGACATGGTGATAAGTGGAAGAAGTTAGTTTCAAAAGACCATGTGTTACTGTCTGATTCCATTGATTAAAATGCCCAGAGGAGTCAGGAAATAGATTAGTGGTTACTTAGGACTGGGCAGAGGTGATGCATGTGTGATTTTCAGGGTGAATAGTTCCTTTTTTATTTTGGTTTGGAGGTCACACTCAGCAGTGCTTAGGAGCTACACCCAGTGGGATCAGGGGCTCCTGCATAAAAACTCTGCACTACAGACCTTTGAATCATCTCCCTGACCCTATGAATGTCTCTTAATGGGATCATGGAAGAGTTTTGATGAAATTGTGCCAAACTGTGGCTATATATCTTTTTAAACTTTATTGATTGATTGATTGGTTTTTGGGTCACAACCGGCAATGCTCAGGGGTTACTCCTGGCTCTGCACTCAGAAATAACCCCTGGTAGGCTGGAGGATATGGGATGCCGGGAATTGAACCACGAACCAGGTCCTTACTGGGTTGGCCGCATGCAAGGCAAATGCCCTATTGCTGTACTATCTCTCCACCCCAAACTGTGGCTATATTGAGAGCTATTGCTTTGTACCTTTTCTGAGTGAATTGAACGGATCTGTTAATCACACCACAAATAACTAAGGTTTTTTTTTTCTTTATTTTGTATTATCATTTCAGGATGGGGGCATAGCCAGTGGTGGTGTTCATTTATTATTCCAGTCTCTGTACTCAGGGATCACGCCTGGACCACGTGGGGTGACTCTGCTTCCTCGGGGGACTCAGGGACCCATTGATGGAAGAATGAAGGAGCAAGGAATGCTTGGAAGCCTCTCCTCTTAACTGTCTGGGGCTATCCCTCATCTCTGTCCTTCAGACTTGCTCAGCAGAGTGCTCCCCAGAGACTTAGGAAGGAACCCCTTCAGGAGCGTGGAAGGACTTCAGGTGTCCTGTGCCCACAGAGGCAGAAAGCACAGGCCCCTCTTTCCCTGCATGCTGTCACCCCACCCTCACATTCTGGGAACTCCTCAAGTTCCAGCTGGCCTGACCTGGTTGGAGAGGATGGGTGGAAGTGAAAGGCAGGACATACAAAAGGTAGTGGGAAGAGCAAAGACTTAGAACTACTTGGCCACTTAGCTTGCTCGTCAACCCCAACGCGTTCTAGTCATAACTGGAGGTTCACTTTCCTTACCTGTAAGTGGGGGAAACACCTCCCTCATTTCAGTCTGCTTTAAGAAGAAAATGAAAAGACACAGAAAACGCCAGCACCTGGTAGATGCAGATAACGGTCCTTTCCGGGCCTGCTTCCTGCTTCGGGAATTTGGTCACATCTGCAGAGACCGTGCTGGAATGCAGACACAGTGAAACAATAAACAGTATTAAAAAACCACATGTTAAAAATGGAGAGATAGTACAGTGAGTAAGGTGTTTGCCTTGCATACAACTGACCTGGGTTTGATCTAAGGGCACTGCCTATGGACTCCTAACCTCCACCAAGAGTGATCTTTGAGCATAGAGAGAGGAATAAGCGTTATTATACACTAGGAGGTTTATTCCCATCTGAAGTCTCTCTTTACATATGTAAACTAGAGTGAAGGGTATTTCCTTCTGTAGGATATTGGAGGCCAAGAAAATCACAAAGACAGCTTGTAAATCACCCACACAGCTTCATCCTATGAGGAGATTATTACTATGACTGAAGGAGGGACAAGTAATTACTTCTCCCCAGTGAAAGTAAAACGAATAGGAGTGGAGGCTCAACCACTCTTCCTCTTTTATAGACAGAGATCCATGGCCCCAGATGTAGGAGACCCTGTAGGGGACAGTGACTACAGCTGGGAGAACACTGCATGGAGGCTGGGGGTTGGAGGGAGGAATGAAATAAAAACTGATGTCAAAATGAGTAAATGTTTAATTAGATGTTCATAGCACATCATATTAGTCAACTAGTCAATTGCCTCTCAACTCAGCCCTTGTATAGTTATATATAAATTCTATTTAATGAGGCATGTGGGTGCCTGTTAATATGTTTGATGTGACTTGGGGTGGATATGCCAAAATAGGACCTAGCAGAAATCTTAATATAGCTCTGCCCACAAAAAGGAAGGTGGTTTACCCACATCCACCCCTCTACCCATCCATACTACATCTATTCATCTAGCCATCTAGCCACCCACCCACCCACTCATCCATTCACCCACACACTCATCAACCCATCCTCATCCATCCATCCATCCATCCACCTACCCATCCTTCCATATACCCACCCTCAGTCTATCCACCCATTCATACATATACCTTCCATCCATCCGTCCCAAAATGTCTACTCCATCCATTCATCTTCCATCCTCCATTCATTTACCCAATTGATTCAGAAATTCATTCTCTTCCATTCATTTACCCTCTACAATCTATTACTAACTTTTCATCTATTCATCTTCTATCTTCTATGCCCCCTATTCACCCATATATCCACCCTCTATGCATTCATCCATTCATTATCTACTATTATTCATGCTCCATCAATCCCCCTTTATCCATTTCTTCTACCATCCATCCATTCTCTATCCATCTACCCACACATCCATCAATCCATCGTTTATCCATTCATCCATTTTCTTCTTTCATGCATCCACCCACCATCTCTGCATCTTCCACCATCCATTCACCCTCCCTCCTTTTCTCCACCCACACATGCATGCATCCTTGATTCCACTGAAGGATGGTCCACAGTGACTGCTTTCCCTTGGCCCTCATCACTACCCTTTTGAACTTGAACCTTCTACCTATCTCTCCCTGCCAGAAACCCACCCATAAACATCAGAGACTGAGCTGGGCACCTCAAGATTCCCTCTAGTTAATAACTGAGCAGGGAGCAGCTCCCAGATCTCCCGCTGTGTCTGTGGAAGTGCAGGCTGCAGCCCCCAGGGACCCTGTCCCAGTGTGTCATGAATATTCACAAGCTGACCCCAGCCTCCCCCTCCAGAAACCTGTGAGGGGGGCCCCTCATAGATTCCTGTGGCACGGACTGCATTTCTAATTACGAGAAGCCCAACGCGGCTGTTCTAATTTTAACATCCCTGTGTACGCGCCAGTCCCTCTCCCTGCCTCTGTGGAAGGGATGTTTTCGTCTCTCAGGCGTAGCTCTCCTGTGTTTTTCACGATGACTCACCTCTTGGAGGGCTCTTCCTAACGTGGGTGATTTGAACCGCTTGTTCTGGGGTCCCTGACAGACCATTCTCTTCTCCTCCCCCGTTAAGCCAAGAATGCCCACCAGGGTCCTACCCGGCCCAGGTTGGAAGCTGGTGACTGGGCCTCTGGGATCCAGGCAGTCCTCTTGAATGAAATCTCTCTGCACCCCCACTAACCAATCTTTGGTCCAGACCTGATTCATCTCCGCACTCCCCCGCTCTCCAGTTCCCTCTCCCCATTCCAGTTGCCAGAGGGGGGTAAAATAAAGATTGCCCCATTATGTGGGAATTTCAGAAAAAAGAAAAAGTGATCAGTTAGGGGAGAAATGTCTCAGGCAACATGTGGCAGATAACTCAGACACCTTCTTGGCACCTTGAGCTCTTCATTCAGAAGTGATACTGGGAGTTCTGGACTGTCTATACCCCAGTCAGAAGCTCTACTCTCACTGCTCACCTTGTCTCCCCCTCAACTTGCACCCACCACTGACTATTCCTTTGCCGTGGTGCAAGCCACTCAAATGCAGTTTTGATGGTGCAGATTGAGATTTCTCCAACCTCTCTCTTTTCCTCAGGGGAATCGCCTGTCTTTTCCATCTCCCTGAGCAGTGCGAGCACGAAGGTGGAGCCAAGCCTTGGAACCCAGGGCTGGGCATAAGTGGGGTGCAGGGACATTGATTGATACCTTGAGTGAACCTTCTACATGGACCTATTCCCTCTGAGCTGTTCCTGAAGGTGGAGAGGAGTGAGCATTACCTGCATGGGGTGATCCTGAAGGCCCAGGGAGGGAATGAATGGACAGACCCCAGGTGGAGGCCTGGAGCAACCAGGGTTTCCCAGGGGAAATGGGGCCCTGCACAGGCGCTGGTGGCCCAGGAATATAACTGAAGCTAGTGGAGTGGTTTGTGGGTCTGTCCCCAATTGGCAGCTTCAAGCAGCCGCATGGCCCGTGGCGGTGGCATCAGCTAGGGCCATTGAGATAATGATGCTGCTTCCAGGTCTTCAGTGTCAGCTTCTTTCCACACGTCAGCTGCTTTTCCCAGCACTTTCCCTTTCTTCTCAAAACAGTGCTACCAGAGAGGAAACAGGCTTAGAGGAGAGAGACAATAGGTCTGTGGAGGACAAGGAGGAGGAGGAGGAGGAGAAGGAAGTGAAAGAGGAAGGGGAGGAGGT
>PVKC010039412.1:0-12553 GCA_004027635.1 Crocidura indochinensis | reverse complement strand
TTTATTTTTTGGGTTTTTGGGCCACACCCGGTGACGCTCAGGGGTTACTCCTGGCTATTCGCTCAGAAGTCACTCCTGGCAGGCACAGGGGACCATATGGGGAACGGGGGGGATCGAACTGAGGTCCGTCCTAGGTTAGCGCAGGCAAGGCAGGCACCTTACCTCCAGCGCCATCACCCGGCCCCTCTTTCTCCTTTTCTTAAGTGACTTGCACTTGAGAGTACTCTCAGATGGTCCAAAATAAATTATTTCATTGACAACTAATGAGAGGAAGAGTTCAAGGATTGCTAATTAGCATCTTAAAATAACAAAAATATATTTCTTAAGAACCCCACCAAACAAGTTGGTTATGATTATATTAATGATCACCACTTGTGTAATAAATGGTACATAACTGAGATATATTGGGAGATAAAGCAGTTCATCTTGTATATACTTAAAATTTTGTGTTCTTACCTAAGCATCTGAACTTCTAAAAAAACAGATTTACTTATCTATCTCCCTCATTTCATAAATTATTATTATAAGAGCACTGCTTTTGGTATTTTATCTTATCTGCATTTTAGTAGTTGAATTTCCTAAAAACCCAAAGAACTGAAGTGGTACTAACACAGAAAAATGATAAAAAGACATACAATTTATAATTTCTAATTGCATTATCTCTTTTTCTGTGATCTATACAAATGAGACTTTTATTTCTTACCTATCTCGTTTGGCAGAATAATATAAATTTAATTTTCTTGATTCAAAATCATGGCATAAACACATTATTTACAAGCTGTGACATGACAATGTCTCTACCTTAAGAATTTGCCAAGTAATACTTACACAGATACTATGTAGTTTCTAAACAACAGATTTCATTTCATTGATGCTGCTGTTTTAGTGTTTGGGCTTATTCCTGACTCTGTATTTAGGGATCACTCCGGGCAATACTGGGGGGACCATATGTGATGTTAGGGTTCAAATCAGAGTTGGCCACATGTAAGATTCCTTATCTATTCTGCTGTTTAGTCCCTTAATTACCACACATTATATTTATTTTTGGTTTTTTGAGGCCACACCCGATGACACTCCTGTCTATGCGCTCAGAAATCGCTCCTGGCTTGGGGGACCATATGGGATGTCTGGGATCAATCGTGGCCCGTCCTGGGTCAGCTTTGTGCAAGGAAAATGCCCTACTGATGCACTATCACTCTGGTCCCATTAGCACATTTTAAAAGAAAATCTGTTTTAGACCTTTTAGAATCTTTCATCAAACTAGTATACATCATCTGTTGCCTGAAATCTACAGCCCCTAACTTTATTTAATCTGACTTGGGCTTAGAAATCTAATTACTGAGATTTTCACAATAATACTGTTTACTGTGAGGTTCATCAAACTTGCAGGACTCTTTGACAAGTAATAGCCTTTTGCCTTAAGACTTTGGGGTATCTCTGAATCACCTCCTGCTCCTTAAATTTTACATGAACTTACTTTTTCATATTGTTTTAAGACTTCCTAATATCTTGCTTTAAAATATTTAAGTAAAAAAGGTCCCTAAATCAAATTTTAATTTCCATAAATGTCTAAAGCAATGGCTACAAATTAACATACAATTTGAATTGTTCTTTGGCAGTATATTCAGAGAGGGTAACCAGATCTTGTTACCAGGAATCATGAGGAGTTGCAGTATGCTTTCTAGTGAGACATTCATTCACTCTCTTTCTAATGTTCATCATGATAAGAAGGGAGATAGCTCAATTTGCTGCTGCTTTATGGCTTATATAATTAAATGAAGAAACGTGTTAAACTCAAGGGAAATTTTAATAGGTTACTTGCAATTGTTATTGCAGGCAACAACTTGTACATGATTTTATTTCCAAATCCACAAAAAACAAATTTCATACAAATCAGCACTGTAAAAATGTCAATTACAGCCCAGAGGCTTTGCTGGCAGAATAATTTTCTAAATTCTAAGATAATGGGAAACAAGGTTCTTTTCTGGAATCATCTTTTTTTTAATTCTTTCATTTTTTTTTTTTTACAAAAAAATTTACAAGTGAAATGTTACTACAAAACTTTTTATAAGGAATTTCTGCAAAACATTTACATTTTACCATCAACTATTTCTGTTTTAAAATCATTATGTAGATTTAATACCCTATGCTGCACATCAATTTATGTGGGATGACAACTTAGTGACATGCATAAAAAAACACCACAAGGCATTAAAATGAAGACTTAAATACAAATATTGTTGCAATAAAACGGTTATAAAATTGAAAAATAGGACCTAAACATCATGCTTATCTAAGGTTGACAAATTAACTTTTTCTCCTAGATTACACACTTTTATTACTGCTCTCATGAGTGTGATAAATAATGACTTAACATCAAGTTCTAATGTAATCAGCAACACATACACAAACCTAACCAAAGTATACTGTAAGAAAAAACTAGTCTAACACTGGAGTTCTACCATGATAAATACATAGCTTTGCACTGATAATTACAAGAAAGAAAAGTTTTAGAACAGTGGCAAAGGGAATGAGCAGTGAAATGCCATTAAACAAGACTCTACTGCACATCTGTGGCCTATTACTTAGAACAGCTATCTCCCACTGAGTCAAATAAAGGACACTGAAATTTACGATTCTTAGCAGACAGAAAAGTGGATTCAGAACGGTATGCAGAACAGACTGTCAAAATATTTCTAATTTCGGTGGTGAAATGTGCACCTGCTAACACAAATTAATATACTTTATATGCTATAAATCTATCCAGTTTCAGTTTGTTAAATTTGTAATAGGACTCATTGTTGAATGAAAAATAACTTCTATTTCTGATGAACATACAGATGTATGCATTAAAACTGTTCCGTGGGGGTAATGGTGCAGAAGCTCATACTTGGTATTATCAACAACAGAAAAGTTTCACTCTGAAGAAACATGATTCAAACATTAGGAAAGTTTCTTTGCATAAAAAAATTTATAGCACTGATTGTGTAGCATAATGATAGATAAAATATATATTTGATGTTTCAGCTCCTATATAATAAAATTATAACACTACCAAATGCTCCTCTGTACCAAACAAAACAACAAATTGATTCTGATGTTTTAAAGCCAGATACATCAGTTATTAGGAGTACATTTAAATAAAATATACAAAACAATTTACAAAATCCAACTAAAATTTAAAGACTTTGTTACAAGTCTACAAAAGCTTTAAGAAACTTGAAATTTATAACCACAGTGTAAAAATTTTTTTTCCTTTAATCTCAAAGCTTTTATATACAAACTGAAGGCACAAAAGGCCTTCAGTTTTATATAACGCTACAAAGGGCTGGCCTAAAGTGTACTTAGTGTAAACAGTGATCATTACAGTATTTCTCCTTCATCAAAAATACAAGAAACATCACAATTTTGGAAGGAAGAGAATTCACATGAGTAGTACTTCTGAAATAATAAAGCACAAGAAAATATGTACTTATATTCAAACAGTCCCCAAACAAAAATGTTAATAAACTCTTAATTCTCAAATGTTCCATTCCAATATGATTCTCTGTAAATGCCCTTTTAAAACATGAAATACTAATATTTATGCTACTGGCATAATCCAATTTTTATATTAAACTTTTGACCATCTTTCCTATAAGATCCTTGCAATGAAATAGATTTTTTTTCTTTAGGTCAATAAAATGAAAATTTTGATTTGCAAAAATAATTTTTGCTTCATAATATCTTATCTGTTACATATTTGTTAAGCTGTCCTTTAGAGAAAAATTCAGTTACTGGCATAACAAAGACACAACTGTCATATAAACTCATAATCAGCCCTCTAACATAGCACTAAAAATAAAATGGAACTGGCTATTTGAATAGAGAGAAAAATGTAGATTATACTGCAGTTAAAATAATTTTCTGAGGGAAAAAAAAGATAAATTTTCTGCTGGCCTTAAATAAAAGTGTGACAATTCTTTGGCTACCAAGTCAAAGCATAAAGAATTCTGCACAATGTCAACATAATATTTACAAGCTATGAAAACTACAGAATGATTTATATTCTATGCAAATATTTCCAATATAAATACTCAAAATAAATTTGTAGTTGAATCTGGAGTTAGGAACACAATCAATCCTAACTTTAAAACCTTATATGTTAAGTGTCCTCATTTAATTATTCTGAAGCTATACTGAGTTCTGTTTTAACCATTTTTCTCCCAGCATTTTCCTAAGGTTCCCATCTAAAATTCAAACTAATATTTAGCTTTAAGTTCCTCTTGGGTCCTCAAATGGAGAAAAGTTACTGGACTTCACTGATTGTCTACATACACACTACTATAATGTAGTGGTAATAAAGATCTGAGACAAATCTCAGATTACCCTCTGGAACGTAGAACTCAATTCAACTGCTGAAGAATTTCTAACATTTAGAAAAAATGGTTGAAATTATGTTTATCTCATTTTTCAGAAATTAAGCTGAGAAAATAAAAGTATAATACCTATCTTTAGTAAACTATTTCCTGTGCAATAGAACAACAAAAATAATCCATGAAAGTTATTACTGATTGAATTCATAACAAAGTACTTTCAAATAAAACATGTCCAATTAAGGTCCAGCCTCAAACTACTAAGGTCTTTAAATATGTTAACATTTGATGTTAAGAGGGAGTCAATTTAAAGATTATGTAGTCTATTTCCAAAGAACTACAACTTAGAGTATGGAGTAAATACTTATTTTTTTTCCAGTTCATCAGTTTATTTTTTTGTGTTTTAAAGACTCAACACTTCACATGCCGACCCAAAACCCTGGAATACTTAAAGGAGCCAAGAATAAAAACATGATTTCCTACTCTGTAATCCACTCGACCAGCCCATTTCCAGATTTTCAAAGGTGTGTAAACTTAAGTGCAGCACTAGAGGTCTCTGTTATAAATACTTTTCAGAATTCTTCCATGTTGGTTGAAACATTGGGAGTTGCTGGGTTTGAATCTTGAGAAATGGCTGCAACTGTGACAATTCTTGGGGAGCCAAGCACCTCTGTAACAGATGAGTCCAGTTCTCCGGAGGTAACAATGGCAAGAGCTGTCCCTCCACCTTTCTTATTCTGGTGCGTTTTGACATGTTTGGAAAGATGATCACTCCTCATAAACCTTTTAGAACATTCTGGACATTCAAATCTCTTTTCACCTGGACAGAAATAGTTAATATGTTAATACATGCTAATAAAGAAAAATCTCTGAATTTTAAAAATCATATATACTTTAAACTGTGACGACAGCAAAACACTTTTTTTTTTTTAATCTTAATATGCTATCAAACAAACATCAGAGGAAAGAGTGGAGAAATGTGACAGGGACTAAAAGTCCTAAGAGAAAAAGTCCTGGTTCTACACAATTAACTGGATATAAAAGTTGAAGCAAGTGAAAACATAATTGTCTCAATTTTCCTATCAATATCTAATTGATGATCTCCAAAATCTCTTCCAAGTATAACAATATACTTCCAATACAACGATGTTGTCCAAGAATAAACTGTGTTCAAGGTTCATGGTCTTTAAGTCTACCTACCTGAGGCCGGAGAGACAGTAAAGGGTTTAAGGTGCTTGCCTTGCATGCTGCTAATTCTGGCTTGATCGGCACTGTGTAGTTCCCAGAGCACCAGTGCCCCTCATTCGCAAATACAAAAAACAATTCCACCGAACTACCTACCTAACTTTGGTTAAAATGCAGAGACATAAAATACATCAGAACTAAATCTAATAAAAAAAGTTAATGATTCAAGAGTGCACTGAACTGATTCTTCATAAGGTTAAAACTAGAGTCAGACAAATACATTTCAAATTTAATACATTTTTATGACTCACAGATGAAACTGTAGGTTGCTATACTTAATGCACCTAAAACTTAAATAAAAAGAATAAAAAGTAACTAAAACCATGTTAAGAAGAAAAAAGTTACTTTTTATTTTGTTTAAAATATAGGACACATAAAAATTAGGTTAACTAGAATAACATAATGTTCACCATGTATCAACTATTTACTTTAGTGCCTCCCTCTGAAAATGTTACTTAAGAAAATAATATTTTTCTAATCTGATAATGAAATTCGGGTAAGAAGAATTTGACTGACTTCCTTACTGGGCCCTGCTTTTGACTTACCAATAGAAAATCTATAGGCTCAAGTGTGTCCATTTCAGTTATTTCCCTTCTTCTTTATGTGTTTGCTTTTAGCTTTTAAAAAATTGCATATTCAGTATCTTATTGAGCATTTTCTTTCTCTTTCAGTCTTGAAAAATTAAATGAAAGCATAAATAAATGGTTTAGATGGTTTGAACAAAAATTTCAAAGACATTAAAAAAAATAAAGGTAAGGTGAGTTTTATGAATTTTGATACCCAGCTAAAGGTGAAAATTTAACCGATCCCCCAGAGTCCCATATGGTCACCACAAGCCAGGGGCGATTTCTGAGCGCTTAGCCAGGAGTAAACCCCTGAGCATCAAATGGGTGTGGCCCCCAAAAACAAACAAACAAAAACAAAAAAAAAAGTTAAACGATAACAATCTTATTTTACATTTTCATTTTAAACATAGATTCAGTTAGGGCTCAAACTTTAGAATCAAACAATTTATAACATCATTAGTAAGAGTCAAGATATGTAATTTCTAACTTGGGCTTTTTTAGTCATCTAGCCAAATTTAATTTTTGGGAGGAGTACGTTATTTAATCTTTTATAACTATAACGGTCAGTAGTTATCAGAAAAAGAAGTCAGGTGGGGCCCGGAGAGTTAGCACAGCAGTTTTTGCCTTGCAAACAGCCAATCCAGGACCAAAGGTAGTTGGTTCAAATCCCGGTGTCCCATATGGTCCCCTGTGCCTGCCAGGAGCTATTTCTTTTTTTTTTTTTTTTTTTTTTTTAGTTTTTGGGCCACACCCAGTGATGCTCAGGGGTTACTCCTGGTTATGTGCTCAGAAGTCGCTCCTGGCTTGGGGGACCATATGGGACACCGGGGGATGGAACCGCAGTCAGTCCTAGGCTAGAGCAGGCAAGGCAGGCACCTTACCTCAAGCGCCACCGCCTGGCCCTTGGAGCTATTTCTGAGTAGACAGCCAGGAGTGACACCTGAGCACCACTGGGTGTGGCAAAAAGAAGTCAGGTGGTGATGGCCTGAGGCATGAAATCCTTCAAAAAGTATTACAAAGATGAGTAGCCTGGTCATACAGTAGTAGGTCAAATAAATAAGTGTTAATTGTGATGTTTGTTAATTACATGATTCTTCAACAAGTATTTGTGTAATGATTATAGTATGTGCTCTACTGGTGATATAAAATATGAAGTGTAACTTAAAGAGGCCTCCATTCTCTTTTTTTTGTTTGTTTTTTGGGCCATACCTGGTGACTCACAAGGGTTACACCTGGCTATGTGCTCAGAAATTGCTTCTGGCTTGGGGGACCATATGGGATGCCAGGGGATCAAACCCCAGTCCACCCTAGATTAGCGCATGCAAGGCAGATGCCTTACTGCTTACATCATTCTCTCTCCTCCCTCTCTCTCTCCCTCTCTCTCTTTCAATCTAATAATATCTTTATTTAAGCACCATAGTTACAAATGTTTGTAGTCGGATTTCGGTCAAAAAAAGTACACCCCATCTTCACCGATGTCCCCCATCTCCATCCTCCCAACCACTGCCTTAGAAACATTTTATTTCCCTCACTATCATTATCATGATAGTTGCTTGCGTACTTATTTCTCTAACTGCACTCACCACTCTGCAGTAAGTGAAACTTCCATTCTCAATAGATACTTATTTCTAAGCATTGGTAGTTAATCTGTACCAACTAGAAAGAAAATAAAGTCCCCAATAAGTGGCAAACTAAGGTAAAAGAAAAAAAAAATTGTCAGTGGATTTTCTACTGTCTACTCTTAACTGGTGTACATATACAATTAATTTCAACCAGTGAAAGTTGGCTAAATTCTCAAAGTAAGTCATGATGTACAATTAAAATTGTGAGTAGGTGAATGATATTTCTGTTTATTATGCTTTGCCACAGAAGTATATTTCTGTGATGTCAATTTCTAAATTTCTTACCACTAGGGGCCGGGCGGTGGCGCTGGAGATAAGGTGCCTGCGCTAAACTAGGACGGACCGTGGTTCGATCCCCGGTTCCCCATATGGTCCCCCGTGCCTGCCAGGAGCGACTTCTGAGCGAATAGCCAGGAGTAACCCCTGAGCGTCACTGGGTGTGCCCCCCCCCCAAAAAAAAACCAAAAAAAAAAATTTCTTACCATTAGCAAAGCAAATATTATCATACTTTATCTTAAGAGGTACAATCCTTTAACTATGTAATAGTACTTTTCCTCTTAAATAGTTATTGTCCGTAGATTACTACCTTTTACAACAAATGTGACTAATTATCAAAATTATTGATATTAGTTACTCTGAGGGGCAGAATGCACCCTTCCTTGCCAGGTGCCCATGCCTTAATCCCTGAACTAAGATTGCAGGAATAACTATCTAGGTGTACCTCATTTAACCTAAAGGGCTCTTAAAAGCAGAGAGCTTGGGGCCCGGGAGATAGCATGGAGGTAAGGCGTTTGCCTTTCATGCAAAAGGTCATCGGTTCGAATCCCGGTGCCCCATATGGTCCCCTGTGCAAAAAAAGCAGAGAGCTTCATTTGCTGCAGTAAAATAAATACCAGCAGAAGAAATCAGAGATTAAGAAGTGTGAAAGTGATTTGAACTGCTGCAGTAAGAAAGAAAGGACCACATAGGGAGTGTAAGAAGGAATGTGGGCAGACTTCAGAACAAACACTGGCAAATAGCTGACAGCCAGCAGGGGAAAAAGGATTGAAGTCCAACAACAGTAAAAACTGATATTGGCTGAGGACTTGGAGTTGTTTGAAACAGAATCTTCCTCCAGATCAGTAAGAAACAAACCAGGTAGACTTAATTAAGTTTTGTGACATGCCAAGCAAAATTGTCCATGTCAGTGCCAACTTCAGACTTTCTAGAGAAAATATAGCATAATAAATGTGCTACTTTAAGGATTTGTGATCATTTGTTATGGCAGCAATAAAAAATTAACAGTTGCATAGAGATAGCCTTGAAAAGGATTAGACCAATAAAAAAATAAACTAGCTGATTGTATGGTTCAAATTCTGTGACATATCTTCTTCAATATAAGTACCCAAGACATGTCAAGTAAAAATTGCAAACACTGTCTACAAGAAAATCTCAAGAACACAACCCAAACTACTTTAATTAAGAAAAAAATTGTCATTTTTGCCTATATTGTCTAAAATAATTTCATGATTTTTTTTAATTTTGGACCACACCCGGCAGTGCTCAGGGGTTACTCCTGGCTATCTGGTCAGAAATAGCTCCTGGCAGGCACGGGGGACCATATGGGACACCGGGATTCGAACCAACCACCTTTGGTCCTGAATCAGCTACTTGCAAGGCAAATGCTGCTGTGCTATCTTTCCGGGCCTCATGATATTTTACAAGATTAAAATAGTCTCTTAAAAAGGATTTAAGTAGAAAGCATATTTGACTACTTGCTAACATATTAAGAGTACTTTCAGAAAAATTATGGCAATTCAAATGAAATTATAGATATGGCGGATGACTGAACAGGAGGTCATTTTTTATTTATCTGAAGAACACATCAAAAGCCAGTTATCTTGAAGTCATAGTACTGCTTATAATTCTGTCTTCAAAATGTTATTAGCCTCAAACCTAAGCTTATAAAATGCATAAAACATACTCTATTTCTAAGTTTATTCTTTGATAAACTTCGTGCTTACAACCTAACATTAGTTTCAGGAGCAAAAAGAATGTTAATTTTCTGGAGTTCTCATAAGAAAATACATAAACAAACTTATCTTAAAATAACATCATTCTCTTACAGTTCTAGAGATTACACATCTGAAAGACCAACATCTCTAAAGAATTCCTTGCCAATCCTAGCTTTTGGTGAATTGACACCCTTGGCACCCCCTCATGTCTTCCATCTCCATTGCTGACTTCAGAGTTGACCCTCACACACACTTTGCTGTGTCTCTCTCCTTAGATGGTTATCAAGAAATTAGATTCAGTGTCCAGTAGATCTAAATCCTAGATACTAGGTATATAATACAATCTTTTCTTGATTTCATTTAATCAGCAAAAAGCTTTTCTCATATAAGGTCACACTGACAGATAAAAGATATTAGGATTTGGGGGCCGGGCGGTGGCGCTGGAGGTAAGGTGCCTGCCTTGCCTGCGCTAGCCTAGGACGGACCACGGTTCGATCCCCCGGTTCCCATATGGTCCCCCAAGCCAGGAGCGACTTCTGAGTGCATAGCTAGGAGTAACCCCTGAGCGTCACCGGGTGTGGCCCAAAAACCAAAAAAAAAAAAAAAAAAAAAAGATATTAGGATTTGAACATTATCTTTCTGGGAAACAAGTCAATTCATTACTAGGACATTCTTAAATGCCTGGCACTCTCTAAAGCTAGTTAAAATACATACCCGAGGGGCCAGAGAGATAGTACAATGGGTCACATGCTTATCTTGCATGAGATTAACTTGAGTTCAATCTGTGGATGGCATATGGTACCCTGAGTACCAGGAGTAAGTCTTTTTTTTTTGTTGTTTTTTGTTTTTTGTTTTTGTTTTTGTTTTTGGGTCACACCCAGTGACGCTCAGGGGTTACTCCTGGCTATTCGCTCAGAAGTCGCTCCTGGCAGGCACGGGGGACCATATGGGGAACCGGGGAATCGAACCGAGGTCCGACCTAGGTTAGCACAAGGCAAGGCAGGCACCTTACCTCCAGCGCCACCGCCCGGCCCCAGGAGTAAGTCTTGAGTGCAGAGACAAGAGTTGCCCCTGAACATTGCTGGGTGTGGCCCCCAAAACAAACAAAAAAACACAATACAACTGATATTCAATGTATAACTTCCACCAAATACCTATTAATATAAAATATATTTTAAATATAAACTTTCTAAGTCAAAATAACCAAACTATATATCATATTACAGAATCTTCATTAGATTTCTTCTAAAAACCAGTTATTCAAATAAAGAAATCTACAATCACTAGAGTTCTCTAACTCTTTCCTCCTACCATGTAGATATTTTAATTTATCACTCAGTGTATACTATCTAAATGAATTTTCTCATGACTATTCCCAAATAGTCTAACTCTACTGTGAGTTATGGAGAAAAGTAAGTCAGGATTGATAATCTTAAAGTCAACCTAAAATTTCAACCTTTGGGAGTAAGACTAGTGGGAGGCTGGTGGGATAATAAAAAGATTTAAGGTTGAAGCATTTACTCCGAAACAAACAACAAGGATAGAATTGATAGGATGTTCCCACTACCTTAGAGGTCGTGAATTTAGTGGGGCATTCATTTGTACAAAAAAGCTTTCTCCCTCAGGAATTACCTACTCAAATATAGAATCTCTAGGGTCATATAATTCTATAAATGCTTTTGTTAGGCAATCGTATCTACTCAAACAGTTTGAATTACTATTTTAAGTTGTTAACTATCAAAATCCCAAATCTCCTGGTGGGCCACAACACTAAACATCACTTAACATGTTACAAACAGAATTCATTAATCCTCTCTCCATACATATCTTGTCATTCTTTAGAAATAAAGAGGAAAAAAGAGCAAAGTTGCCTCTACAAGCAAACAAGAAACTAAGAGATGAATCAGTAAAGATGGTGACCTTCAAAATTTACTCTGTAGAAACCGAAAACCTATAAAAACTAACCTTTTCAAACGCGGGATATTAAGGGACTGCAGAAAGGAAGCACATGTCATCAAAAGGTGCTGAATCTTACTTGGTTTGTATAAGAGGTTGAAACCTATCATTCTGATTCTTTAAAAACCAATTTATTTTCTTTGTTGTGGTGGTGGCGAGCAGGGGTTGCACATATATACCTAGCTGTGGTGCTCACATATTTGATTAAGAGGCACCATTAGATTGCAATCTGCATTCTTGGCTGTGATGCTTACACACACATATGTCACTAGAAATCCTATTCTTTGGTGTTAATGTTCAGGAAATTCAGTTATAGTCGTTGCTATGGTGCTCATTATGGGTCACGGCCTTCCATATGGTAACTCAACACACACCTGACTGCAGTACAAACACAAACATCTAAGATATCATCCGAGGCATCCCAGACAGCAACGTTCCCAGGATCTCCTGAGTGAGGGTGCTACAGGTTGAACTCACAATCTTACATTTGCAGGATATGCATTCTGAGCCACTATACTATCCTCTGGGTCCTGAAAACCACTACTCTAATCTATTAGTTCTCAGCAGCTAGAAACCACCAGAGGGAGCAGAAGAGAACTGGAGATCTTTCAAAACTTCATTTCCTAAAAATCACTGGATCTGGAGGCTGCAGTGAGTACAGTGGGCTGAGTACATATATTTTTATATGGGAGGACCGGCTTCAATCCCTGTCACTGTTTAAGAACACCAAACATGGGGCCCGGGAGATAGCATGGTGGTAAGGCGTTTGCCTTTCATGCAAAAGGTCATCGGTTCGAATCCCGGTGCCCCATATG
>PVKC010039411.1:0-12581 GCA_004027635.1 Crocidura indochinensis | reverse complement strand
CCACCTTCTTGGCCCCGGCTGCAGACGCCGGCTTCTTGGCCTTCTTCGGGGTCTTCTTGGCCGCCTTCTTGGGGGTGGCAGAGCCGGCGGCTTTCTTGGCCTTCTTGGCGGCCCCGGCGGGCTTCTTGGCCTTGGCGGCGCCCGCCTTCTTGGCCTTGGGCTTGGCCTCCCCGGAGGCGGCCTTCTTGTTGAGCTTGAAGGAGCCCGAGGCGCCGGTGCCCTTGGTCTGCACCAGGGTGCCCTTGCTCACCAGGCTCTTGAGCCCCAGCTTGATGCGGCTGTTGTTCTTCTCCACGTCGTAGCCGGCAGCCGCCAGCGCCTTCTTGAGCGCAGCCAGGGAGACTCCGTTGCGCTCCTTGGACGCGGCCACCGCCTTGGTGATCAGCTCGGACACGGGGGGCCCGGACGCCTTGCGGTGCGCCCCAGAAGGCTTCTTGGCCGCCTTCTTCTTGGCGGGGGTCTTCTCCGCGGGGGCCGGGGCGGCAGGGGCGGCGGGTGCGGTCTCCGACATCGCTGCTCAGAAGCTCTCCGACTCGGGTGCAAGTGGCAAAAAAAGCCGATGGAGCGCCTGGGCGCGCCGCCGTATATATAGAGCGCAGGAGCGCGCTGATTGGTGCTCCGCTCGCCCGCCCGGCTGGCAGGCTCCGAGCCGTCGCCGTGCGCCCGAGTTTGTGTTTGTTCCACGGCACAAAAAGGGGAAAATCGGGACCTGTCCCGCACCGATTTTTACGGGCATGGTCGGAAAAGAATCCCAGAAGTCTCAGGCTTCAGGATCTCTATGGCTTTGACCCCTAAATCCAAAGACAAAGCGTCCAGGCCTCCCCAATTCCCCCAACTCCAGGGGAAGTGGAGGGCAGCGAGTGACCACTTTCTGTTTTTCTTCTAAATTACCTGGTCGCTCCTTGGCCCCTGGAAGTTCTTTTTCTCAGGGATGCTTGGGCACATGCTTGCCTTCCGTTTGGGATCAAAAGGGCACCACTGTCACCTACATTTTGATGAAAATTCTCTTTCTTCGCAAGGGAAGTAACACAGGTCCTCTGTGGATTCTGCATCCAGATACGCAGTAACTGAGGACCCAGGCGCGGATGGAGGGGCTTGTCCCAGGCAATTTAGGGTGGCATGAGAGGGGGCTGTCCGCTTTAGGGGGTGTCCTGGCTGCTGGGGGTGTCTGTGAATATCATCTTTGATTTGAAAACATTGAAACTTTTCTCTGATTCTTGCTAGCAGAGTTGGGGGCGGGGCACCTTCCTCTTCTCCAAAGGCAAGAAAGTGGGCTACTCTTAAACAAATAAAACAAACTCCAAGGTTACCCCCACTGGGTTGTGCAAAGCAGGGGGTCTAGCCTTCAGGAGTAGGAATAATAAGAGAAAAGGGGAAACCCCCTCCAGACTGAGAAGCAAATCCCAAAGCTTTGGTAGCTTTGGACTTTGAGATAACCGCTTTTCAAAGGTAATCTTGTCTCACTGGGGGTGCTTTTCAGCACCTGAAAGTTAGGTCGCTTTCAATGACAAAGCCTCCTGCTACCTTTAGTGACACAAAAGAACCCTAACTGGGTCCTAAGATGGACTTAAAGCGATTGACTTGAATAAGCCCCACTCTAGTTTATAAAAGGATCCTAGTCAACACACTGGAATTTGAGGCAGGAAAAAGACATAGACGACAATAAATGGAGGGTGAGTGTGCAACATAGAAACTTAACAACTCTATTGATGGGCTCACCACTCTGGTCCCCTCCAAAGTTCATTCTATTCAAGTCTATTTTGCTTGTTTGTTTTTTGTTTATGGGCCACACTCGGCGGTGCTCAGAAGTTACTCCAGGTTTTCTGTTCAGGAATTACTCCTGGTGGTTCCCCGGGAATATGTGGAATGCCGGGATTTGAACCTGGGTTAGCCGCGAATGAGACAAGCGCCTTCCCCTCTTTTCGATTTCTGTTCCAAAATTCTACCCTCAGTGTTGATGGTTCATGCCTTCATCTTCCATTTGTTTCTCTTGCGACTAAAGGACAGGTCTGTGTTTATAGTGAGGGACAAAAGATGAGTTACAGCTCACTAGAACTTATGTCCAAACACTCATTCACAGAAAATACGTATTTGACAAGGCAGCTTTGCACGGTGGTGGGCAGAAGACGCTGTACAAATTCAGTTCCGATGAGGCATTTTATTTTAGACTGAGGAGGACCCCAGGGTTTCATTCAATTGCTTTCATTCAACATGTGAAAACTCTTTCTGCTGATTGTGCCCTCTAGGAATTATCAACCTAATGAGATTAGTGATGGGTGAATTGGCAGTCAAAGAAAACCACTTTAGACTATCCACCCACCCATGAGTCTGCTTGTAGACACAGGGATTGGAAGACAGTACTAAAAGCATACATAAACCTTGGAGCTTCTTCATCATACAAATATCACACAGAGATATTTTGGTAAAACTAGAATAACATGTCACTTAGTACTGATTCTTCTGTGTAGATATTCTCCAAGCAAGGTTGGAGACAGTAGATCAGGTATGGCCTCGAATGCAGTCAGCTGCTTACCTGGCATCCCATATGGTTCCCTGAGTACCTCCAGGAGCCAAAAATCCATTGGACACTGCCCATTAGAGATGTGAAAGAATTCTTTCCAGTGGAACAATTTACTAAAGTTTCAACTACATTGCCTCACAGGACAGGCATGAACCAATTTTATATGGAATTTTTCAGCCTCCTGGCATACTTTCTTTCATAGATTAAGTATAAGTTTATTCCCATCTTAGACTGAACTGTATTCTACCCAAAACAAAGATCATTCCTGATTTCTTTGTTTACAACTTGGTTTTACCCCAAAGCAGAGATTGTCTTACAAGTGAATCTGGGCGAGATGGCTGAGGATAGTTTGATCTGTCCTACTCTGTTCTTACTTCCCCACCTGGCGGGTCATCTCTGTACTGAATAAAATGACAGTTCTGGAAGGTAGCTCGCTCTTCATACAAGGTAGAAGATTGCTAGACTACTTGTGTTTCACCATCAGCCTAGTATGGATTATCTCATGTTGGAAACACAACACGTGAGGTGATTTTATAATTCCCCTCTATTCTTTTTTATTCTTAATTTCTCCCCTGTAATAACTTAAATCTTTCATTAATCCATGCACAAGCTCTCTCGGATTCACGTTTTTATTCTGGAATATGTGATTAGTTATTGGGACCTAAGACTCTTAAGAAACCTGCCATAAAATTTGGGAGATGTAAAACTTTTGATCATAAACTTAAAGTGGTGTTAGATGTCTGAATTCACAGACCTTTTTTTATATCAAATAAAGCAAGCTGGTGAGAAACAAAAGCCTGTTTAAATATTAGCTCTGGAGCCAGAGAGACAGACAGTGCAGGGATCAAGGCACCGGCCTTGCTTGGGACCAATCCTGATTCCATCCTAGAGCTGCATTTTGTGCCCTGGGCATCTCCAGGGGTGATCACTGAGCACAGATCCAGGAGTAAGCCCTAAGCACAGTCGAGTATGACCGCCCCCCACCACCACCTTTCTCCAAAACATTAGCCCAAAGGGAAATTTAAATTAAGGGAATGATTTTGGGGGGGGCGGCTCCGGATCACACCCAGCAGCACTCAGGAGTTACTCCTGGCTCTATGCTCAGAAATCGCCTCTGGCAGGCACGGGGATCATATGGAATACCGGGATTCGAGCCTCCATCCTTCTGCGTGCAAGGCAAATGCCTTACCTCCATGCTATCTCCCCAGCCCCAAGGAATGATCTTTTAATTCTGAATTGATGACCTCAAGATAACAGTCAGCTGAATTTATGCTTAGTTGTTATCAGAAAATATATCCTATATTCTTACACATATCCAGAATTTAGCTAATTCCGTTTCATATGTTCTTCGGGTTTGAAAATCTAGTAGGGGGGCCCGGGAGATAGCATGGAGGTAAGGCGTTTGCCTTTCATGCAAAAGGTCATCAGTTCGAATCCCAGTGCCCCATATGGTCCCCCGTGCCTGCCAGAAGTAACCCCTGAGCACTGCCGGGTGTGACCCAAAAACCAAAAAAAAAAAAAAAAAAAAAAAAAAAAAAAAAAAAAAAAAAAAAAAAGAAAAAAAAGAAAGAAAATCTAGTAGGCAACTAACTGGTGTTGCAGTGGGTTAAGTCCAAGAGGTAAGAGAAAGTGAGAAAGAGACAGACAGACAGAAACAGAGAGACAGCGACTCCAACAACACACATCGCAAGGGGTGTAGTAAAAGGAAGAACTTTTACTTTTTACTCCAAAACAAAGGACTGACAGTTGATTTTTCTTTCTCACTTCCTCCTCCAACCATAGCAGAAGAAGCTTCTTTCTGCTTTGAGAGTAGCAGACCTGATATTAATGAATCTTGTTATAGGCCCAATTGGAAACAGTAAAAAAAAAAAAAAAAATCTGCTTTCCCCTAACTCATCTTCAGATGAGGCTATTAATAACAGACACTGCATTGGTGAGCAGGCTGAGAAAGAGAGGTTTGGGCATCTCCCACTTCTGGGAGTGACAATGTTGTGTAACCTGGGGGCATGGGGAAAGAGAGAGCTACCTGCTTAGATAGATAAGGTCATCAGAAGCCACCACATTCTTTAAGAATCTTTTTTTAATGGCTCAAAACTATTTTAAAAATCCAGACTCACCCTCAAAAGAAAAGCATTTCTCACACACATTCTTTAGAATCTTCTCAGGCTTTCCTGAACTAAGATCCACGCATACCTGGGGCAATTGTTTCTCTTTTTCTTTCCTTTATTGCTTTTGTAATGGTTTTAGGGTCACATCCAGCTTTGCTCAGGGCTGAATCCTCACTATGTGCTCAGGGCTCACTCCTGGCTGTACTCAAGTCTGTGAACAGTGTGCAAAACAAGAGTCTAAACTCCTCTCCTAAACTCCTCTCCTAACTCGTCGGTCTTCAGGTTAAACTCCTTACTTGGGAGACAGTGACTGACCCAGAAGAAGCAGCTCGGATATTCAGTTTGCAGAGATGGGGACCACATCCTGCCTTCTCCTGAGCCCATCATTTTGCCAGCATTGATTTTCACACATTCTCTGAGCCATGGTAGGGCAAGGTCACCAGGGGAGCTCAAAGGATAGCCACGTCTAGCAGCTGGACTCCAAAATACACCTAGGGAGGCAGACTCAGACAGGTACACAGACTTGAGGGACCTGAGGGCAGAGACAAGGAGCTAAGAGGACAGAAGAATAAGAAAGAAAACTCTGAGGGCCAGAACCATAGTCTTGAATACAGCTGACTTGGGCTCAATCCCCAGCACTGCTAATGGTTCCTCAGCCCTGCTTTCGATCCTTGAGCACAGAACCAAGACCAATTCTAGGTATGGCCAAAAAAAAAAAAAAATTAGAAATTTAAAAAGAAGAAAGAGAAAGAAAACTCTGGAAGAGCTAGCTGCCTGGAACTTCCTTTCAATCCTATTGGAAATAAGATGGAATAGATGAAAATTGCACCAAACCATGATCCTCAAATATTTAAGGGGGAGAGTTGAGGGGACACACCCGGGGATGCTCAGGGGTTACTCCTGGCTATGCACTCAGAAATTGCTCCTCGCTTGTGAGACCATATGGGATTCTGGGAATCAACCCTTGATCCATCCCAGCTTAACGTGTGCAGGGCAAATGCTTTACCACTTGTGCCACCACTTCCACCCCATCCTCAAAGATTTTATACCTCAGAACCATTTCCACTCCAGAGTAAGGCTCATCAAAATCTTTATGTAGGTGACATATTTTGGACTACTTTAGAAGCATCTTTAAATTTGTGTGGCAGTAATATTCACTCATAAGCAATATAATACAAATTATACTTTTTATAATAGTATAATAATATAGTATAATTAATATAGCACATTATATAATGATTCACTCATTTTATTTTTTATTTGTTTTTTGTTTTTGTTTTTTGGGTCACATCTGGCAGCGCTCAGGTGATACTCCTGGCTCTATGCTCAAAAATCGCTCCTGGTAGACTAGGGGGACTATATGGGATGCCGGGATTTGAACCACCGACCTTCTGCATGCAAGGCAAACGCCTTACCTCCATCTATCTCTCTGGCCCCTCACTCATTTTAATGTATAAACTATGAATTTGTATATAATATTCAAATATAGGACTCAGGGTGATCATATAACAGATAAGAAGCTTGCCTTGCAGGCAGCTGACATGAGTTCAATCCTCCCCATCCCATCTAATCCCGAGCCTACCAGGAATAATTCCTGAGTGCAGAGTCAGAGTGAGCCCTGAGTACCCCCCCAAAGCAACACAATAACAAGAACATTAAAAATCAAATCTAGGGTTCGGCGTGGTGGTGCTAGAGGACAGACCGTGGTTCCATCCCCCTGCATCCCATATGGTCCCCCAAGCCAGGAGCGACTTCTGAAGGCATAGCCAGGAGTAACCCTGAGCGTCACCGGGTGACGCAAAAACCCAAAAAAAAAAAAAAATCAAATCAAATCTACAAGGGCCAAGGAAATGGGCTCAAGCACACACTAGACCCAAAGTTGGATCCCTGCTAGTGATATATACACTCCCACAGGGTGGAGTCCCTGAGCACAGAAGGGTGTGTCCAGGTGTGGACCAGGACTCCCAGCATAACTAGTCTGGAGCATGACTTCATCTTTAACCTAATCTTTGACTCAATATCCCTCAGCCAATTACCATTGTTAGTAGTCCATAAGTCTTCTAAGCATTGCTTGGGAGGCCCTTGTAAAGAAAAAAAAATCCATATATTTTATATATTTGCATTCTGTTTGTTTTTTGTTTGTTGTTTGTTTTTGGAGTCACACCTGGCGACGATCAGGGGTTACTCCTGACTCTGTGCTCAGAAATCACCCCTGACAGGCTCAGTGGATCTTATGGGATGCTGGGAATCGAACCACTGCTGAGTAGGTCCTGGTTTGGCTGCATGCAAGGCAAACAACCTACCACTGTGCTATTGCTCTGGCCCCTATATTTGCATTCTGTATTTAACATATGAGATTATATGAATGATTGTTTCTATTCCTCCTTCTTGCTGCCCAGATTAATCTAAAATGCTTGAGGCAGGTGGATACAGTTGAGCTGATAGTGCATAGGAGGAGAATGCAGGAAGTGTGGAAAATTCCAGAAAGTTCTCAGCTCTCCTCCACAGGCAATCCCTTCTTCATCAAATGGGAGTGATACCTCCCTAGAAAATATCAGGGAATTGGGTTAGACCTCAGATTGTGCTCATAGTTACAATGATGTGGTCTGGGCACAAAGTAACTAATCTCTCTAGTCTCTCCCATTTCTCTCTCCCATTTCTCTCTCTCCCCTTTCTCTCTCTCTCTCTCTCTCTCTCTCTCTCTCTCTCTCTCTCTCTCTCTCTCTCTCTCTCTCTCTCTCTCTCTCCTCTTTCTGTTTTGTTTTGAGCCACAAATAGCGATGCTCAAGGCTTACTCCTGGGTCTCTGAGAAATTTCTCAGAAATCATTACTGGCAGGGGCCAGAGAGATAGCATGGAGGTGGGATGTTTGCTTTGCATGCAGAAGGATGGTGGTTCAAATCCCAGCATCTCATATGGTCCCCTGAGCCTGCCAGGAGCAATTTCTGAGTGTAGAGCCAGGAGTAACACCTGAGCACTGCCGGATATGAACCAACCCCCCCCCCCAAAAAAAAAAGAAAAATAGATAAGAAAAGAAATTATTCCTGGCAGTGCTCAGGGGACCATATGGGATGCTGGGGATGGAATCTCAGCCAACCACATGCAAGGCAAGCACCTTCCTTGCTGCCCTATTTCTCTAGTCCAGTAGTTAGTCTCTTAAAGTTCATTCTTTTTAGATACTTATGCAATGTGGCCCCACAGAGTGACACTGAGACACTGAAATGTTGGAGTTCTTAATGAAAGTGAGAGTTAACGAAATCCAAAAAAGCAAGTTTGCTCTTTCTAATTAAGGGCGTTCCCTTAGTGGCCTCTGAAAGGTCATAGGACCTAGAGATTGACCCCATAGAAGATGAACTAGAACAACAGAGACAGAAGAGAGAGAGAGAGAGAGAGAGAGAGAGAGAGAGAGAGAGAGAGAGAGAGAGAGAGAGAGAGAGTTGGGGAATGTTTAATGAGCACATAATCCAGGACCAAGGCTGACTCCCAGAAAATACCTTGTGATGCTTTCTGAAGTCACTTCTTCCTCACAGCTGAGGTAGAAGAGATGACAGTGACACTCACATTCACCAAGGGCTTGCCTCCTGTGTCCTGACTGTCTGTGTCCATTTGTGGGGATCTAGGATACAGATGTGAGGGAGAAACTGTTATAACCCGTGCAAAGTGGCTGCTTCAGTTTACATAGTTTATCCTTGACTACCTAAATGTGCTTCAATTCAACAACAATTTCTATTGGGATCAAGTTCTTTTGATGATGCCTTTGTCTAAGGATTAGGTGTTTCAGTTAATACTTTTGTTTTTGTTTTGTAGTAGACTCTTGTGGTTTGTAGAGGTAGAACTCTTATTCCTTCTCTTCATTTAGTCAGCATCAAAGGAGAATCTAGGAAGGAAACAAAATGTCATTATGCATTTATCTAAAACCTGGAGAAAAAAATACAGGAATGAAGATTTTCCATTGAACTCATCTGACCACAATTCAATTCTTTGTACTGGGTCTGATCTTTGAGTTGAAAAACCCATTCAAATTCGGCTTTTCACCCCAGCTATGTGAATTTGGTCAAGTTCATTAACTTTTCGTTTCCTCAGTGTTCTTGTCTATTTAAGGGGGAGTTAGAGTGGCTGCTTCATAGATTATTGTGAGATTATGATAATTATTATGTGAGTTTGCAGCACCTGTTGAATTAGAGCAGAGGATAAAATTTTAGATTTTTTTTATAAATATGTATAGATTGCATAAGTTAAAAAGGAAGCCTACGTATTCTCTATTTCCCATTCTGTTTTAGGGAGTTTGAGGTGCCAATATTCAAGTCCTACAGAATCAAGTCTTTGCACAATTCCTACTGTTTATCTTAGTGGACACTAGAAGGCGCCCCAAACCAACGAACATATTTCAGAGGCGAATCTCGAGTCTAATATGTAATTATTAACTTCTAGTACTTACCAGTTTGCTATGGCTTTTGGTGAGGGGGAAAAGTCTTATATTCCCGATTGACAGATGATGATTCTGAGAGGCCACTGAAGGCCCTGAAACAGTAAGAAGTTCATAGGCAGACAAGAACGCTGGAAGAATAAAGTTTAACTCTTGTCCAAGTGACCTGGAAAATCCCTGAGAAATGGTTAATTTATTCCATAAAGAATTAATCAGAAGCTTCTCTGGGCTCAGAGCAGTGCCGGAGTTAAGGGATAAGCAGATAAATAATCCAGCTGAATAATATAGGAGAGTGGAACCTTCGTGGAGTCTGAGGGAAGAGGAAAAGGGGGAAATAGAGGATTTCACCAATTGGTGGAAGTGAGACAGCCCTTCAATAAAATGTAAAAGCCCTTCATTAAAATGTAAAACACGCTCTTTATCTTTTTATATTTTTTGGAGTAAAATAAACCCTATTGAGGAAGGGGATTAAACTCTATTGTGCAAAGATAGTAGCACTGGAAGTATCCCTTGCTTAACCAGGAGCAAATGATGAAATACACGGGCAAAGTGCATCGTTTATGATGATTACTAACCAATAATCACAAAGATAGCAAATATATTAGGTACTGGATGCTTATACAAGGAGAAAACAATATAAGATGTGGTTTTTCTGTGTGCCTTCAATCAACTCAATATTTTAACTGCTGCATGGGCATCCTAGAAATGAATGAATGAATGAATGAATGAATGAATCGATTGTAGGCTCAAGTATGTAACAAAATCTCCCTAGGATTGTTTTCCAACTCTTTCTGGCCCAAATGCTTTTACAAGTAGGGTGTTGTGCGTGTCGATGGACACTAGAAGGAGCTCTATTTAAGAACGGTGGGGTGGGGTACCCGTTGGTCCTTGCTGAGCTAAACCAACCATCATTCTCTGTTGGTTTTGCATTACAGCAATAAGATTTCAAACCTAATCCAGATATGGACTTTGGGTGGAAAGATTTGACTATTGGCTGCCATTGTGCCACGGCAGCTCCAGTGGAGTCCGTGACAAGGTAAAAGCCAAGTTCTCGAACCTGCGGCAAAAGCTTCATGGAAGTTAAGTCTCTAAGAGCAGTTGCAGGTGGTCCCAGAGTAAAAGAAAATATTCTCCAAGTCATGTAGTACTTCTGGGAACAATGATGATTGTTTTTCTTACTCCATGCTATAGTAACCTGGGCACATTGGGTTCTACAGAAAACCCATAACATAATTATTTGAGGACACGTTAATGATTTTATGAATCACACAGAAACGTCCGAGAATGATTTCTTAGAAAAGATAAAAGAAAATCAAGGAATTTTGTTTAAAAGCTATCACTAATTTTTTTGTTTGTTTTTGTTTTGGGGCCGCACCCAGTGACGCTCAGGGGTTACTCCTGGCTATGCTCTCAGAAGTTGCTCCTGGCTTGGGGTACCATATGGGAAACCGTGGGATCGAACCGCGGTCCTTCCTAGGCTAGCACAGGCAAGGCAGGCACCTTACCTCCAGCGTCACCACCCAGCCCCATAATATTTTTTTAAGAATAATAATAGTAAGAATCATTTAGCCGGGCCCGGGAGATAGCATGGAGGTAAGGCGTTTGCCTTTCATGCAAAAGGTCATCGGTTCAAATCCCAGTGGCCCATATGGTCCCCCGTGCCTGCCAGGAGCAATTTCTGAGCATGGAGCCAGGAGTAACCCCTGAGCACTGCCGGGCGTGACCCAAAAACAAAAACAAAAACAAGAATCATTTAGCCATAACTTTGAATTAGTTATAAGTAGGAAAGTCTCTTAGAAGAATCTAGGGAAACCTGACATATGGAGACATAAAACCTTGGTTCTATGGAGACACTTGTAGGACTGTGACAGATTCATATGTGTCCCTATAATAAGGCAGAAAGAAATCAGGTAGTGAAAACAGGATTTCTTATGTTCCTAAGAAAAAGCAAGGCACACGATGGTTATATTTAATACAGGGCAAAAGATGGGAAATCACCTACAGATAGGACTAGACTATGGCCCTCTTAGCATAGGATTAACTACACCTGATCTCTCACCTTATATGTATGATGAGGCTAGTGACAGAGGAGTGGTGCATGAAGGAAAAAAGAGTGTCTTATTATAAATTGCTCTTTTTAGAAATATTATTATTAAGAGCAGTGCCTCTTTAATTTCATCTTACACAGGAACAAAAGGGTTTACTAAAAAGGCAAATAAAGAAGACGGGGGAAGGCTTGAACCAAAGCAGTACATGGTTGGACACCTCAACCTGGACTCCCAGACATAGATTTAAAATGGTGAATTTATAACATACCTGTATTAAATATAATAAAAATCCTGCTCACAACTCAGGCTGGGCAGGTTTCTAAAATCAAGTAAAGATTAACTACATTAAACATTAGTCTTAGGTCATATAGTTAATATAGACAACCACCAGAGTGCCATTGTTTAAAAATAGTAAGATTTGATCTGACCCTTGATAAGGTCAGCATGCCTAGAAAATTGTTAATATGTGTTAAATATATGTTGGAATGAGGAACCTGTATATCGGTGTATTTTGATTTTTTGCCAATATCCTGCTGTTAGATGTGTAAATAACCTAGAGAAAAAAAATGCAGTTGCTCAAGCCAAAGCTCTTAGTCACTTTCCAGCACCCATGACTTCGAGTCTTTTGTTTTGTTTTGGGGTCACACCTGACAGCACTTACTTCTGGCTCTATGCTCAGAAATCACCCCTGGCAGGCACAGGGGGCCATATGGGATACCGGGACTCGAACCACCGACCTTCTGCATGAAAGGCAAATGCCTTACCTCCATGCTATCTCTCTGGCCCCAGGACTTTGAGTCTTTTGTTACACCGACCCCTTGCCCACCTGTCTTCCGAGGAGGAACCGAGTGCTGTCCTCTGATGGCTGAGTGGTCTGGGGAACCATTGAAAGTGACAGATTTGAGAAGTGGTGAAACTGGAGCTCTTGCTCAGAACAGAACACAAGGGAACTGAGTCCATAGAGATAGGAATAAATTTTGTCCTTGAGGAATGGCATGTTAATGGATTTATTACTCTTCCAACTAAGAGTAAACAGGGAAAAGAACTTAGTGCTTTAGTTTTAAATAAAGGCAAAATCCTTCCCCAATATTCATAATAATATGAAAAGGAAAACTCTGGATGAGAAAGGCAGAGATGTCTCATGTACCACAGAACTAGGACCCCAAGAGAATGAGCCATTTTTACTGAGTGTAGGAGTCACAGGGAGAAGCCATTGCGAATTTTTTCTTAAATGAAAGTATTCCTGATTCTAGGAACCCCAGAACCCTAGATAGAAGCATGTATATATATTTTAGTAAATCATTTAGTTAACAAATTTATTTATTTGTATCTAGTTAATAGTGAGGCAAACTCCAGATAAGCAGTCATTAATAACATGAGATCTGCCAGAAATTTTCCCTGAGTGCAGCAAAAATCTTGAGCACAGCCTGATATGCCCGTCTAAAGCAATTTTTGTTAAATTAATAAATGCAATAATTA